>CALNXK010000405.1:0-10000 GCA_942486035.1 Porites lobata
CTTAATACACTTGAGAAGGAAAATCCTTTCTACTCGAGCACCCCTCATACATTATTAATACCATAGCTAATTAAAAGTAGCCCTCCTCTCAGTATTTACCTTAAGTCTTTCCCGTATTCGGATGCCTGATCGTGACGCCATTTGTAGCGGTGTTTCAAGTGAAGCATTCCGCGCATGAACATTAGCACCGTGCTTGCAAAAGAAGAGCAACAAGCTCGGGATATCCATATAAAGGCAGCTAGATGAAGAGGTGTACAAGGTGTACTGGGTAGGATTTACATCAGAACCTGACTCCAAAAGAAGCTTAGCGCAGTATGTATTGGCTCCCTGAACGGCGTAGTGCAAAGCTGTGAATCGATAGCAATCGGCGCGATCTAATGTCTCCTTAGAACAATGTTTGCAAAGTTCTTTGAGACTGTTATACACTCCATGGGAAGCTGCAACGTGAAGCGCTGTTCTTCCGTACATATCAACACTAGAAGCCACTGCGTTATCTTGTAATATTAAATCACAGAGTTGGTCTGTTTTGCCTAAAAAAGCGCTGCGTGGTGGAATTCTGGTAAACCCTCATTTTTTCTCGGCAGATACTCGAAAGAGAGTTCGTTAACGCGATTCGTTATCATTTCTAAGGTTTACAATAATTGTAAAACCTCCGTTTTCTACAACTTAAATGTTCCTTCACAAAGAAATGCTTGTGAACGTTGAAGTTTTGTAGTGCTCGCGTTTGAAACTTCGAATTGTATGTTACGCAATATTGAGCGCGCCATCTCTACAGCTCGCGCTATGCTTGAACGTTGATACTTCACTGAACGAGCTACATTTTAATTTGTATAGGTTATAGCGGAACTCGTGCGCGTAGTGGAACATCACGCCAAAAAAAAAACATTTTACAGTTGCGGGCTTAGTACCCTAGCCTTCGAGTGAATGTGAGGCTAAGGTTGATCTTGTTTTGATACAAACCTCCCATGTTTTCATATGGAAATCAAGCTTGAAATATACATGGGTTCAAATAGGTTTTTCTTTTTACTTATTTATTTCTTATTTATTCATGTGTTCATTTGTCTCAAAAAAGTAATGATTTAAATAATAAAGCAGGAAGAGTTAAATCAAAACAAAGTCAGCTCTAGCCTCGTTTCCATCTATAACTGTAAAATGGCCTATTGGTTGTCTATACATAAAAGAAGAAAATTTGGCTGTGACAATCGCCCTTCTGTGCATCCATCTACGTCCGCCGCCGCATCCATGAGAGGATATGACGTGAAATGTCACACTTACTAGCTTGGAGTTCAAGGAATACAATCTTTTTTTTTTTCAACCGCTGCCTGCTTAGCTCAGTTGGGAGGGAGCCGGTCTGCTGAGCAGGAGGTCGCGGTTTCAAACCTCGGCCGGGCCAACACTCAGGGTCTTTGAAAGAAAGTGCTGCCTTTGTAATGACATCTGCATACAACAGGACTTTCTAGTTTTTCTCGGATAAGGACGAAGAACCGTAGGTTCCGTCTCACAGCACTTTAACTTGTCTTGTTCCTGTGAGACGTAAAAGGACCCTGACAACACTCTTCGAAAAGAGTAAAGGACGTAGACCACGGTGGTGTGGCCAACATTTCCTTGGTTGGGTGAGTTTTCTGAAAGGAAAGATCTTTGTATAGGGATGACCTCATGATCCTAACCTCGGGTGTCGTAATGGCCACCTGTAAACAGTGTGTATATGTATGTAACTTGATATTGAAAATGCATGCTGAGGTTAATTTACCGCTTTACAGTATCCGCTGACTTGTATTAGATGCTTGAATCGGGGGCTCAGCTGTTCATCTCATTCATTGACGTGGGGCAAAGTAGTATAATGTCCGGCCTGAGTAGCAGTCATTTCCTTTTGGCTAAGTGGTCGAAGAGCTGGAGAGGCGCGAGGGTGGGCAAAAAAAACTAGGAGCCGGAAGGAGGCTCCCCGCTCCTTTCCAAACTCTCTGCACTACAATACCTCGTCACGGTTTTAGAAGCCATCTTGACGGGTAGGCAACCGCGTGAGAGTTTACAGAGTCTGTATGACAATTTAATATCAAATAATTTCCCTAAAACGGCTGTTATTGAAAAGTATGAATTGTAAACGTTGGGCGTTTCATACAGCTACATGCATTAGAACCACTTTTTAAAATTTCTATACCTTTGTCTGTAAAAATTTTTCTTCCTGCCGACTTAATTTCCCTGAAAAATTGCAGTCGGGCAAATAGTTGGAAAATCTAAACAAGCGTCTAAAGAAATTTTTAAAGCACAGGTACGGCCCCAAAAATTTGTCAGTAGAATCCTTTCCTGTGTAGCTTTAGTTTAAAATTCCCATTTTTTTTTTCAGAACATGCGTTTTGCGGAAATTATTTGAGATTACATTCTCATACAAAAACTGTAATTTCTCACGCGTTTGCCTACTCGTCATAATGGCTTCTTCTTGCGTGAAAGTAATTATTGTATGTGTAGAAATAATGAACAGTAAACGACAAGTAAAGGGGAAACTTGATCACGTGGTACAAATTCGCGTTTGCCGTTTGACGTAATCGTGATGCTTAACCTCTCTGATCTCTTTTATTTCTTTTAAAAGTTTCATACATTCATAGTATAAGTTTAACTCAGATAAATGTAAGACGATGTATGTACTGCATACCCACACTGCCTGCCTCGAATAGCTCTTGCTATAAAATGTAGGCGTAGTGCGGTGTAGTGTGCATGTATCATATTTCTTTTGCGATCAATATAGTTGCTGTTGCTTGCATTGTTTATACTTGCTTGCTTGCTTGCTTTGCACATGAACCTTTTTTCCGGATTTCCGGCGGGAAAGAAATCGAAGGACAGATTTTTCCCAGATGAAATCCCTTATTGGATTTCACAATATAACAAATCTGAAATCTGGGAAAGTTCAAACGCCACTCGTAAATTTAGAGATGTTTGTATGTTAAAAAGATAAACTCTAATCTACCTTCAGAATCCTCTGTTTTCAAAACAGGCTCTGATTGGAATATCGATAACAAGATAAACATTTTTCAAGTGTCTCGCTTCGAATAGCAAAATCAGAATAAGGATCGGCGTGTGCGTGTTCTTAAAGCCTGACTCGACAGATTTCGAATTCGAAACGGCTTTGTTTCAGTTCCCTAACTTTTCATAAGTCAAACTGTAATATGTCATGTATTTATGTTGTGGGTCAATTTTATCCTTGGTTTAAATTTTCTTCTCTTTTGTTTTTGGGTATGGTAATGCAAGATAATGAGTTTGAAACAAAAGATAATAAAATTAAAACCAATGACAAAATTGAACAACAACATTTACAACGAACATGCAATTTGACAATTTATATCTTTTTGTTTGGCTTAAAAATCTGTTATGCGCAAATCGGCAGGTGTTTGTGTACAAAATACATTTGGGTCATAGATAGTTTGGTCTACGGCCCTATGGAGTGAAACATTCAGCAACGGGTTCTCGGGCGAAAATGCTGTGAGGCTGGCCAGTCAAAATGCTTTTGCTGCCTCTAATCGTTTTTTCCGTAACCACTGCGCACAGCACAAGCCGTATTTTGGCGCCTGATTTTAAAGCTGTTAACTTTGCTCAGGCAAAAGAAAAACGAAAATTAACCGGCAGCGTGATGAAACAAGTTGATGTAATGTCAGAGGATGAATGTAGCTTTCAATGCGTCATGGATGAAGGATGCTTCTCTTACAACTTTGGGATCACAAAGAGCCAAACAGGAAAGTTCGTGTGTGAACTATGCGATTCCGACAGACTTGCTGGTTTTGATAATTTCACAGAAGATGACAATTTTAGGTATAGAGGAACACAGGTAATGTTTTATTGATTTTAGCTTTGCATTTTGATTCTTCAAAAAAGTTGTACCTTTTTTTTCTGATTCGGCCGTTCTAGTTTGCTCAACAAAATAAAATCCGCTTAAGAAAGATACAAAAACTTATTGGTATGCTTAATATGGCGGATGTCAACATTTGATTTCAACTTCAGTCGAATCTCCACTTGCGACCTCGACTTCCTCTCATAAGAGACCATAACCATAAGTGAATCGATCCAAAACACCAGAATTCAGAATTAACGTTTCCCGGTTAAAGCCCAATAGTTAAATTCTTTCGAAAACGGCTAACCCTCGTGAGAGACCGAACCCTTTTTAAGGTTTTCAAAATTTTTCATTGTTTTTGTTTTTTAAACCCGTTGTAAGCGACCACTTGGCACATCAGTGTCGATCTCTATGTTCGCTGCATGTAGTACTACGCTGCGCAGAGTATACAAAGAACGTTTAGCGACATCATGGAACTATCCTTATCGTAGCCTAGAATCTGTATGGACATCATTTTTCCTTCAAAAATTAGATGTGTCCGGACCTGTACTCGGAAAAGAACCCCACGGCTTGATCCTCGAAAACGACCACCTTCTGTAAGCGACAACTAAATCTCATTTCTGCCAGTGGTCGCGTAAGAGAGTTTCGATATGAATTATTTCTTAAGATATCCTGTCAGTGAAAAAAATATTTGTTGCAATTTCCAAGCTAATTGCTTTTCGTTTTGTTATGCGATTGTAATGCGGTGGTTAACTAGAGTAAGTTCCATGAAAAAAAACGCAGAAACTGTTTTAATAGAGTGTTGCTTTTGTTTTTCCTCTATGAATAGCATAATAAGGAAAACAATCTTGTTATGATTCCGGCATCTTGGTTAATAACGTTTCCTTAGATTGGTCGTTTTTGCTAAGCGTTATCATCTCAGTCGTGTCGTTCGCCATAGATGGATCATTCCACGTCCATTAATATCATTTGAATTATAATACAGTATGTGGACTCATTTTCAACTAGGAATGTGGGCTACAGTTCGAACAGATAAACAAAAAGTCCAATCGAATTTCCACTGTTCTTAGCGGGTGACTTGTACCGCGAGACATTTGTGAATAAACCAAATGGTAAAAAACGCTCCCCGATGAAAAGAACCAAGAAAGAAAATTTCTCATGGGAATATGAGAAAATGAATGCCAAATTTCACAAGAATTGTGAAAACACAGGTAAAATTCTGAAGATTTTCATGTGTAAGGTGTAATTTTGTGAAATTTGACATCCATTTTCTCGGGCTCCCATGAGAGATTTTCTTTGGTGTTTTTACAGATGACTAATTACAACTTTAGCCCTTGAAAAATGTATAAAAGAATGCAATATGCTTTAAACTAATCTGGTACACTTACGTTTTTGTCCACTGAAAATTAAAATTACTCAATCTCCTGATGGATTCTGTGTGAAATGAAATGAGCTACATTCGAACCTTCACTAACGGTCACCTCTCCACAACGGTCACCTCTCTATAACGGTCACCTCTCCACAACGGTCACCTCTCCACAACAGTCACCTCTCTACAACGATCTCCTCTCTATAACGGTCACCTCTCTACAACGATCTCCTCTCTATAACGGTCACCTCTCTATAACGGTCACCTCTCCACAGCGGTCACCTCTCCACAACGGTCACCTCTCTATAACGGTCACCTCTCTACAACGGTCACCTCTCTGCAACGGCCACCTCTCTACAACGGTCACCTCTCTATAACGGTCACCTCTCTACAACGGTCACCTCTCTACAACGGTCACCTCTCTACAACGGTCACCTCTCTACAACGGTCACCTCTCTACAACGGTCACCTCTCTACAACGGTCACCTCTCTACAACGGTCACCTCTCTACAACGGCCACCTCTCTACAACGGTCACCTCTCCACAACGGTCACCTCTCTACAACGGTCGCCTTTTTACAACGGTCACCTCTCTACAACGGTCACCTCTCTACAATGGTCACCTCTCCACAACGGTCGCTTTTTTACAACGGTCACCTCTCTACAACGGTCACCTCTTCACAACGGTCACCTCTCTACAATGGCCACCTCTCTGTAACGGTCATCTCTCTATAACCGTCACCTCTCCACAACGGCCACCTCTCTATAACGGTCACCTCTCCACAACGGCCAACTCTCCACAACGGTCACCTCTCCACAACGGTCGACTCTCCACAACGGTCACCTCTCCACAACGGTCACCTCTCCACAACGGTCGACTCTCCACAACGGTCACCTCTCTATAACGGTCACCTCTCTACAACGGTCACCTCTCCACAATGGTCACCTCTCCACAACGGTCGACTCTCTACAACGGTCACCTCTCTATAACGGCCACCTCTCTACAACGGTCACCTCTTCACGACGGTCACCTCTCTACAACGGTCACCTCTCCACAACGGTCCCCTCTCTGTAACGGTCACCTCTCTATAACGGTCACCTCTCCACAACGGCCACCTCTCTATAACGGTCACCTCTTCACAACGGTCACCTCTCCACAACGGTCCACCGCGGTCAAACGTTTGAGCATGCACGAAGAATTGCTTGGTGATCGCTACATTCGATTTGGAAAATCTTTACACATGTGGCTACGTCTTTTTGCGGGCAAGAACAGAGAAATTTTCTTTGCATTTCAAGAAAGTTCACTGGCGATGAATAGCAAGAATAAGAAGAACGTATAACAGGAAATGTAAGTATGAGTAAACTTGCCTTTGACAATCATAATATTCCCCAAGTGCTCGTATGCTCTTGTTGATCAAAATGGTGGCACACATTTGTGACCGCTAAAAGTATAGCTCAAGTTTAAATAGTTTTAAATTGTTTAAGCTTTCTGTAATGTTTTTATACTAACACTGGCTTGAACGTAATTTGAATGGTTGGTATTTTTATTTAATACAAACCATATCTTTTGGGCTCTGGTTCGTTCTGCAAAATAAGCAATTTAGTAAATTGTCTGGTTGTCTTTTTTTTGCGATGAAACTGTTCTTTTATGACTGACGACCTTAATTTTAAGCTTGTTCTTATCTTTTCACATCAAATATATTATCTCGCTTAGGGTTTAAGTCTGTATTAATAACAAACAAAATGTATCGATAATGAATAGTTATTTTAGATCTCATTCATAAAATTCAATGACCACATCACATGAGTTTAGTAAACATAATCGAGCTCAAAAAAGATGTATGAACATCTATAGTGTCGGTGTTATTTATTGTTTTAGGCCAGGCACATTGTGAGGGGAAAAAGGTTTTTGTTTTAGCAGATGTTTAATAACCACACATAAGTTCAATAATCACAGCAGCATAAGATTATTTTTGACTGTTTGACATTGCAAATTGACCAGACATCATTGTACATGCTGTCATTTCAACACTATTGCTTATTCTTCATGTTTGTTTACATTTATGACTAGGCGTCTGTTTTCATTACGCTGTCCATTCAATGCTCGCAGCTTGGTCTTAGTTTTACAGTTTAAATTACTAGCAATAGGGGGGTGGTAAATGAAGCCTCTCAGTTGTACAACCTTCTGTGTTGATTTAACTGCCATGGTGTTTAATGATCTTGTATGCATCTTTAAAGTGGGCCAAATAATAGGAGTTAGAGATTATTGTGGGTTACTAGATGCTCGTATAGCATTAAAAGGAAAGGCACTTGGTATCTACAGTAGTTTTGTTTTTGTTATAACAGTCTGACAACTTATTATTTATTTGATTAAATCTATCTTATTTTTGTACAGAAAGTTAGGAAGGGGATGAATAGAAGACACAGAGTCTAGACCCTGAAGGAGAAGCAGATCCATGAGAAAAGGATGCAAAATGAGAAGAAAGAATGGAAATAATGTACATAAAGAACACTTAATTTAACTGAAAAGACAAATAAAGGTTCCACTCAATTTTATTTGCAATTTTGTCTTCTTTCTTACAGTATTTTAGACTGTCTTTTAGAAAATCTTGCTAGCCAAGCAGTCTAACTGACCAGCCATCATTTGGAGATGGGCAGCTATCCTCTCAAGGCTTTGTTACCTGTTTATTATTATTATTTTTTCTGCTTTTTCTTAAAGTCTTCTTTGTTGATCTTTGATCACCTCTCTGGCTTAAACAAAGTGCATTATTATGGTCTAAGTGAAAAAGTTAAATTCCATTTTTTCTCTTCTGTTTCAATCACAAATAGGACACCCCTTACTTCCATTTCTTTTTCTGACAACTGGAAACAGGGATGACTCCAACCAGTTTTTCGATGATCACTTGTAGTTAATTGCTTCTGACGAGCTTAAAATGCAAAGCACACTGCGTTTATATATAGCAAAATGTTGAAAGCCTTGGCTCACCTGATCAGGAGCTCAAAAGGTAATCAAGGAAATAGGTCATGGGTAGGGGAGGGGAGGGGAGGGAAAAGCTGAAAAAAAACCATTAACCGAGAAAAAGATATTTCTGTACAGTTGTTGATCTGTTTTTAAAATATTACTTAAAATGAGAGGACAGTGAATTCAAATTGCTGAGAACAAAATTTTAGTTAAGTGTGGTTTACCATATTTTCTGATGTCTCTTTCGTTTGTTTTTGGAGTGAAGAGATTTATTAACTGCGTTGCTTCTGCTTAATTATTGCACCATTTTGTCCGAGGTTTGTAGTCGGTAACGTTGTCAGGTTGTTCCTGCCCACCTCGTCAAATACTGCATACAGTCTCTCGAGGATTGGAATTTTAAATGGTTCTACTGTGTCCCCACGAAGATGGACAGGAGCAGCGTTTGTCCTCGGCAAGTATCGCGTTTCTATGCCTCAGGCAAGGCCATGATCCTTCAGCAGGTACCCCTTCTGCCCTCGATAAAACTTAATCAACACTCCGGAGCTGTTTTTGACCACAGTTTTCTCTTCCTGTTGGCTTCTCCCTTCCTGGACTCATCACGCATTGGAACAGCGACATTCAGTAAACAAGTCTAAACAAATGGCGACGACAAGCTTTCGCATGTCGGCTCTTTTAAGGCGAAGAACTTTTTTAGAGAAGGTCAAAAAAAATTAGTGAACTCGGAGAATAATGAAAATTTATCTGACTATTCGCTGTGAAAACAAAAACCTTCACTTTCAAGTGTTTCGCTTAACTTTAGCGTATTTCTGACGATTGTTCAACTATACTTTGCTTGACACCGGTCTCTGCAATGGTTTCAATTAAAATTTCGCGCGGGAAATTTCCCCGGCCGGGACCGGATACGAGTGCATTGCGCATGCTCGAGCGTTTGACCGCGGTTAACCACAACGGTCACCTCTCCACAACGGTCACCTCTCTATAACGGTCACCTCTCCACAACGGTCACCTCTCTATAACGGTCGCCTCTCCACAACGGTCACCTCTCTATAACGGTCACCTTTCTACAACGGTCACCTCTCTATAACGGTCACCTTTCTACAACGGTCACCTCTCTATAACGGTCACCTCTGTACAATGGTCACCTCTCCACAACGGTCACCTCTCCACAACGGTCACCTCTCTACAATGGTCACCTCTCTACAACGGTCACCTCTCTACAACGGCCACCCGTCTACAACGGTCACCGCTCTATAACGGCCACTTTGTTTTGTCTCGGCGGACAGTCCACACATTCACTCTTATTTAAACCCCTCCACGACGGCCACCTCTCCACAACGGCCACCTCTGTATAACGGCCACCCGTCTACAACGGTCAACTCTCTATAACGGCCACTTTATTTTGTCTCGGCGGACAGTTCCCACATTCACTCTTATTTAAACCTCTCTGCAACAGCCACTAACGCATGTCCCTAACTACCAAAATATCCACTCGACAACGGCCAGTTTTTTTCAGCGACTGATGAAAAAGTCAAGAATGGTTCCGAATTGATCCGTATGGCACCTCTTTGATCTGATGATCGTGGCAGTCGAATTTCGATTTTGTTTCATTTATACTGCTGCAGTAGGCAAAAATTGTCTACGATACTTACAGCGAATGCTGCGAACCTTACTCGTTTTGTCACGTTAACATTTTGCTTCGAAACACTATTCAAGATTTTTGTGTATTTTATCTCTATGCATTATATATGATTTAATTAACCATGATTATGGGACACAGTAAGCATAAACTTAGCACAAAAAACACATGTTGTACTCTCCAAAAAAAGTTGTCATATGACACCCCTACCTCC
>CALNXK010000405.1:12500-162500 GCA_942486035.1 Porites lobata
TGACGGCAACATAACATACGCTGAGTATACAACTTTTCAAGTGACTGACGAGGCGGAGAAATACCGCATTACGATTGGTGGATACAGCGGTACGGCTGGAGACTCGATGAAAGTAAAGTAAGTAAATAACAGACCGCTAGAAGATGATCTGATCTAGACTTACATGGAACCCTTAACACATGAGCATCAGCTTCCATGTACTTGTATGCAACAATTCCAAAATTCACCAGATTGCAGACAAAGCAATAAAGAAATACGGAATTATGAATAAGGAAATATGAAGTTATTAATTAACACGGATTTGTCAAACATTACTTTAAAACACGAAAAGACGCGGATTATATGCCAGTAAATGAGAAAAATAAAACTGTTTACGAAACTGCCATCCGGTTAGCACAGTTGGATTAACGCCAGTCTGCAGAGCAGGAATTCGTGGGTTCAAACACTGGCCAGACCATCAATCAGGGACTTAAAACAGCTAGTAAGGTTATGCTAGCTGTGATCAAAGATCTTGTCTTAGTGATCGCGTCACTGGTTGGTCACGTTAAGCCGTTGGCATTGTGTCCTTTATCCTTCTTTATCAGTTGAAAGGGAACGCAAAAGAGCCCACAATTTTTAAAATAGTGACGAACGTAGACCCCGATGATGTAGTCAAGTTTCAAGGAGGATTAAGGCAGTGCCTTCACCGGTCCCCAGCTACTTGCTTTACGCTTGTATACCCTGCCAAGAATTGGCGAGTCTACGTAGTCAGTCAAGCCGTCGGGGCTCACAGTAAAAAACAAAACAAACAACTGATTGATCCCCAATTTTGTTTTAAGGCCACAAGAAGTTTTTGATTTTTTTCCTCTTGTCTCTACAGTGGCAAGCAGTTTTCGACCAAAGATGCCGACAATGATGTCTTGCAATCGACTCACTGTGCTCAAAGCAAGAGGGGGCATGGTGGTACTCTGGTTGTAGCCTGTCAAACCTTAATGGGTTGTATCATAATGGTGGATATATACAGGGCGATATTGGAATGAAATGGAAGACATTTAGAGGACATTTTTATTCACTAAAACGTACTGAGATGAAAGTAAAACCCAAATCGTAACATCTGAGGACAGTAACGAAGATGGGAGGCCTAACGAATGGATACCAAGACGACAAAACTTTGAATTAATCATTTTACGTTACAAAGAAAACAAACCCCCCTTTTCGGCGACGGGTGATTTGAGGATTATTCCTAAAGATGATAAATCGTCCATAGAAACAGATAACGAACAAATGGCTATGCTGCGCAATACTACGCGCCTCCGACAAAAGTTATCAATGCATGTGTTTATTTAATGCTTGGAATGAAAACGAATGGTGGTGTAATCCCTCGCGTCGCGGCTGGTTTTTAAAACAAACAGTTTCAGATAGGCCTGGACGAAGAGTTCTCACAACCTCGTTCCCAGAGTTAAGCGAAAGAATCTGGGAACGAGGTGAAAGCTCCCAGTGTCAAGAAGCAGAAGTGAATTTTTCAGGGCAACCGTGGAGTTTTAACCGAGGGCATTCAACCTTCGACATGCATGCTGAAGGGAAGCCGTTCGTTTTATAACCCCCTTTCCCCTCTTCCTTTCAACTATACACTACAAGCTTTTTTGACAAAAAGATCGGGTCAAGATTAAAAAAAAAACAGTGTCATTTTGTGCTTATAGATGACGTGAGCTATAAATTAAACACGCATGAACTGGTTTGCTTCTACCTTACTACAGTAGTTACTGAACACATGAAAATGATTGTTAAGGACTACCTCCTACCCTTAAGGCACACATCAGATCTGACCAGTTCACCACCAATGAGGCTTTCAACACCATTATAACAATCATAATATCTCAACGCCTAGTATTAAACTGGTTGGACAAGGAAGCGGACTTAGCAAGGTATATATATTAAAGTAATATAAATAGAAGCTTCGCTTTTACGCTTAGCTTTATCTATGTATTAGCAAAAAGTTTCCCTTACCGGCGCCGAATCCCGATAATAGGATATCTTTCTTTTTCTTTTGTCTTCTTAAAGGACCTTAAAAATCATAGGTTGTTATCTTCTGTTCAAAGCGGAGTCAAATTACGTACTTACGCTGGTCAAAGTCATATCAAAGAACCTTTATCCTTATATCTAGTCAGGGGCGGATCCAGGATTTTTTTTAGGAGGGGGTGCACTCGTCTCTTGCTCTACTTCAACACCAATAAACCTCTAGTTTTTTTTTTTTGTTGCAGAATACCAGTTGTATTAGAAAACCGCAGGTCATCTCAGGGGGGGGGGGGTGCGCACCCCCTGCACCCTCCCCCTAGATCCGCCCCTGTCTAGTATTAAGAAGGAAAAACAACTACGAAGGAATTTTTGAAAAGGAAATTCTTTCGCGATGTTTAAAGCCAGTTTCCTTAAAACAGAATTTTGGAACTCGAATCAGTTCATGAAGAATATGAGCATTGCGGTGGTTTCATTGAGTGAAAATGCCTCACCAAATAAATTCTCTAAAAACCCCTTTTAACTGAGTCATGTGTCTTGATTTTTTCGCTCTCCCGAGCAAAATTATCGCTTCTTCCATCGCCCAGAATAAGTTTCACGCAAATAAATTCTTTGCTCCGCGGGGCCAGCCTAATTAGAGTGCAATTACTTACTTTCACACCTAGAGATTTACAATTGGGATTTAAACTTTACGCGTGCAAACCGTTTCATTGACAGAACCGATTCTTTTTCGAGAGTAGTCGGTATTTAGCTGGCTTTCCGAAAGCTTATTAATTCAATTATTATGCCGCACATTGAGAAACTAAGCACTGTAAGTACATGTCGGGCGATGTCTATACAGCGCTGCATATCGATTTCTGAGTGACTACAACGGTCCACGAACAAATAGTGGTCTGCCTGTGGTGTAATTTCTCACTTCCCTCATCAATCAAAAAAATCAATCAGTCAATCAATTTTCATTGAAACAAGAGCCACTTGTGAACTTTTAGTAATGATACAGTCGAATCTAAAAATGAATACATTAACTATCTAATCTAATTGTTTAACAACTAGGAAAACTTATAACTAGAGCAGAACCTGCAGGGACACTCGTCTTGGTCCAGCAGGTTACGTTCTTTCAGGTTGTCAAGGAAATTTTTGCAATCAAAGGCCTTCCAAACATGAGGTGGTAGATTGTTCAAGAGCCGGCATGCAGTATATGTTGGGAGAAGTCACGGAAATAGGCTCCTGGAAAGTGAAATACATAATTAAATGCATGTAATTTATCATTTGATCTGTTTTCTTATCGGAATCAGATAGAAGAGACGACCGGAAATACCTCTGCCGTCGCCATAAGGCAACCGCATTTACAAATTAAGTAGTCTGCAGATTGGGAGCCTTAGTTTTTAGCGTTTTTCAGGCGCGCTCGAAGCGGACGTGATTTTGAGTCAATAGCGCCTGTTTCGCAGGCTACAGATTAGGTGTATCACAGCTTGAGCCTTCAGATCACCTGCTTGGCGTTTTTAATTTTCTGCTTCAACTAAACAGTGTGCGGTTATCCGCACTTAAACACTAAGGTCAGGCAAAGTTAACGCGCCAACAAACATATAATACGATGATTCAAGTGTCTCACTAGTCTAGTCATCAACAACGTTTTGGCAGCAAAAAGAACCTTTATCTTCTCGATCCCTAATTGTAGGATCTAGAAAGCTAAGCAATTTTCATTGTTTGTTGAGTAAAACAAGGTGGGTGGCTTCTGAGTTAATTTTTTGAAGATCTTGACCTTTAACTGTTGCTCTGGTAACAGTAACACCCACCCGAGACACTTAACCTTTTAAAAGCCGAAGCTAATAACTTGGAGTACATAGAAATTCCGGCTTCTAACTTACAAATCAAGGGCTATTTTTTATCAAAAAACGGCAAGCCTGTCTTTCGGCCTCTTCCGGCTGGAAATTTTGACTACGAAACGACTTTGACCGAGATGCCTAACTTGTCAAAAGTGATAATTAAAATTAAATGTATTCGGTGATACCGCTAACTTCCGCTTAGAAGTTTTTCCCTCTCCGCTCCCTTATAGACCCTCTCAGTTATAAGCCCATCTACTTGTAAACCAAAAAAACACATCACCTTATAGGCGCCTCTCCCCCCTTCTAGATATCGGCCACTTTCTAGAGTAGCAGTATTGAAATGCAATCGACTTTTTATGACGATTCGAAAGGTATTTCTGATCAGCACCGCTATTTAGCTTCTTTTGAAAAGCTTTTTTTAATCCGGTTAAAAGCCTCCTCGGATATATATAAGCCTTATCACCAACTCCCTCCTTTATAAACCATCCTAAAACCCCTTACGAAGTTGTTTTATACCAGGGCACACGGAAGTTAACGGTAATTTTTGGCTCCAAACACTATTAAGTGCGAATCGGCGGGTGTTCGTCAGCGTTGATTGGGTGGACGTTAATCCAAATTACACCTGGATCATAGATACTTTAGTCTAAGGTGCTTCAAATTAAAGTGAACTATCCAGAAACCGGCCCTTTGACATTTTTTTAACATCCGAAATGCTGTGAAGCCGGCCGATCAAAAATGCTTCTGCTACTGCCAATCGTTTTTTCTGTGACCACTGTATACAGCACCAGCCGTATTTCAGTGCCCGGTTTTCAAGCTGTTAACTTTGCCCAAGCAAAAGAAAGACGAAAATTGAACGGAAGCGTGATAAAGCAAGTTGATGTGAGGTCAGAAGATGGGTGTAGTCTTCAATGCGTCAGGAATGAACGTTGTCTTTCTTACAACTTTGAAAACACAAAGAACGAATCAGGGACTTTCGCGTGTGAGCTGAGCAATTCTGACAGATTTTCTGGCTTTGGTAATTTCACACAACATGACAATTTTACCTATAGAGGAATACAGGTAAAAATTCCTATTTTTGATGTTTTTCTTTTTTAATCAACCATGTTAGTTTCTCTCAACCCGGAAAATTTATATAACTCCTATGTCAACAACAATTACAAAATATCACGCCAAAGAAAGAAAGGCCATTACATGTATTCAAACCATCATCATCATCCATGTCTTAAACCATCATTCAGGGTTAGAGTGGAAACCCGATACAACGATCGATGTGCCAAGGGAGCAGTAAAATTATATCATTATTTTGAGGAATCGTTATATCGAAACTCCCGATATAACGATATGCTAGAAAAATAAAAGAAAGATCGTTATTTCGGGGTAAACCTTAGAGGATTGAATGACAAGGAGGCTTAGAATACATTATTATTTTCCTGAACGAAACGTTAGAGATTTCTCAATTACTGTAATGTTATTGTATTAAATTCAATGTTTTGCTTAAATCGCGACTGTGTACTGATAATATCGTTATATCGGGAAAGATTTTACCTTTGGTCCTCTAAAGTCTCATCGTATATCGGGAATATCGTTATATCGAAGATTGTTATATCGGGGTTCTGTCCCATATATTTTACTGTGACTTTTGCAAGGACATAGAATAACCATCGTTATACCGTGAACATCGTTATATCGAGGATCGTTACAGCACTCGAAGTTAAATTTTCTGTCCTTGTTTCAGCGAGTGCATGCAGTGGAAGCTCTTTGCGGAAAAACAAAGCTGCTCGAATGGAATACTTTCTTTGTCTTTTTAGTATCAATAGTGTGATTAAGATGGCAATGATTCCGCTTTTTGATTTACAGAGTTTTCTTTAACTTTTTGGATTTTAAGCTAAAGATAATATAGTATAATCCGGCTAATCCAGAGGGATGGAAGAAAGATTGTTCGTCCAAACTGAAGAGCGTTGTTTTCACATTGAGACCTGAATTTCAGTCAAAATATTTTGGAATAGGGCGTTCACCGTTCGAATTGGAGCTTTTTTCTCTTCAAAATGAAGAAATAACCATCCTTTAAATGCCTTGATCACCTAAAGATGTTTCCAAGATCAAAGCCAAAATAAAAGCGAATACCGTTTTTTTTTTAACAACATACATGTAGTAACCGTTGGTTGTCATAATATTAAGCATTGCATCCAAGAGCACGTTTTTTTTTAGACAAATTAGCATGAGAAGGCGATACAAGCGGGAATTAAGTGAAACAATTAAGTAATCCTTAGAACCACCTGCCTAGGGGTATACATCCCCTGAAGGCCTTCGTCTCCAGACTGTTAAGAAAACATTAAATGACATCAATTAAACAAACCTAAAAGCAGAGCTCCCAAAGGAAAATAAGTAAGATTATGGAAACACAGTCATGGCAATTCTTAAGCCGAAACTGCAGGGGAGAGCCACATTAACTATTAAACAAATCATTACCCATTTAAATAACAAAGTGCTCTATGTTAACGCGTCAGACATTGCCAGAAAATCGAACTGTGAATCAATGCAAACCGATGAATTCTATCACATTTTGGACACCCACTGACCAATCTTAATCTAGCATAATTATCTTTTACGAGTAATTTCAATTATAGCTGCGTATCTAAAGGTGCCTTAGACAGCCCAGCACGAGACTAAAATTTGAAAACAATGCGTCGAGAACATTTGTCCCTACTTTTAAAATGATGTTGTTCACTAGAGGAAACGTTAAAAGCAATTTACAAAATCGGATTCCTTGCTGTTGCAAAAATCCATGCACGAATAATGGGAAGAATGGCGCCTTCTCATTCTCTGGGCAGCCAACTAGTTTTGAAGGGGACAGCAATGTTCCGGTCAAAGCTTGAAGGAACAGTTTTTCATTGTTTTGAGCATTTTCGATCTAAAATTAAAATTTAAAAATGCCCATCCCCTTAAAAGTCAAAATTTGTTTAAATGTAGAATTCCCATCAATTTGTTACCAATTAAACTTAAGAGGGATTTCCTATGAGATAAGGCCTTAAATTTTTGGCTTCATCGACATTGACATTTTTAGTCAAATTAATTCATCTAAGAGATTTTCATCTTCAAAACAGAGTATCTGCGAGTCAAGCATTAATAATCCTTGTGGGAACAAAGGAATTTGTATCCCAGACTACTTCAGGAGCAGTTTTGAATGCAAATGTTACACTGGATATGGAGGAACACCTTGCAGTAAGTAATGGGCCATTTTCTATATACTAAAACTCAGCATGATAACCAGCTTAGAGAACACAAACAATGAAGCTGAATAAACAGGATTAGTAAAATCCAACTAGTGGTCTATTATCAATGCTGCGTTATGATTGGTTGTGCTACTACTAGGCTACATGTTATAGCCCACTAGTAGCGAAAAGCCCTAGCTTTTTGGCGGCAAAAAAGGATTAAAGTCTAGCTTTAACTAGCTAAAAGTTTTTTATTCTCGATATTTTTGACCAACTAGTTGGATTTTACTAAAACAATTATTCCTCTCGTCCTCATGGGCTATTGACTCAGAGCCCATTCGGGCTCGAGGAATAATTTTTAAATAGACACGGTTCATTCATTTTGTTTGTTAGTGTCCTCTAAGACTCACTATTACTGAGGAATTTTGATATATCGTTTAAGTGGCCTTCTCAAACGGAAGGGAAAAGACAGCAATTGGTGTGGATAAAACATTCCTGTATCTAGCTGTAAGTTGTAACTGTTTACCAGTAGGATGCCTACACACAATATACAATGTTTCATTTCCACAATTGGTTTAATTTGGTTCCATTAAATCTGATAAGAATTGGAAAACATTTTAGGAGGAGTCAGACACGCGGGACACGCGGAAAGTTACTAACAAGGAGAAGGAGTAAGGAAAAAATTCCAAAGCCTGAGAGGTAGTGCGTTGAATACTGAACACATTTAAATAATAACAAAACAAAAACAAGCAAATAACTAGTAAATGATTTTTTAAAAATACCTACTCCTTGGATTGATGCTTCTGTCAAAGACATACCAAACGAGAAAAGCTCGAGCCTTGGTGGCGTAGCCTATTACCCTTTCGTAAACGGCACTTAACCATTTTTAACGGTCGATCCAACCATTACTAACCAAGCCTTAGTCATGATAGATGTAATACATTTCCTGGATTAATTTACAAAAGGCAAATAATACGTCTTCGTCGAATAGTGTTAAAAAGAACGTCGTTGGAGCCCAAGTTTAATTTTCGTTAAAATTTATGGAAAGGGCTAGGGTCACCTGTTATTGATGTAACAGTTAAGAAAGACAGTTTGTCGGTGTATGAACTTAATTTTTTTCGTAATTTTGGCTGGTCGGCGAATTGGGGTGGCGTGCAATAAGCTGGGCAAAATTTGGAGAACTCAGAACGGCAATCATAGACCAAAGTGACTGGCGAGGCCGGAGAAACCATGCTGTTCGAGCGAGCGCTTGACCAAACTTAAAACTAACTAATTAACTTGCCTTTTCGAAATGGAGGTTAAGACTCAAAATATTAGGAAGCTCGTCAACGTTTTTGAGAAGCGTAAGTCAACGGGAAGTACTGTGGCCAACTTGTAACGTACCTCAATCAGACCTTGTGTTTATATTAATTAGTTTCTAATTACTTACAGAGGAAATGAAAAGCTGCCTTGGACTTTCTCAGAATGGTTTCACTTCTAATGGCGTCTATCACATCATCCCAGATGGTTGTAAGCCAATACAAGTGCTTTGTGACATGAGCACAGACGGTGGAGGTTGGACCGTGTTTCAGAGACGTTTAGACGGCTCGGTGGATTTTCAGCTCGACTGGAAATCCTACAAAAATGGGTTTGGTGATCTGAGCGGTGAATTCTGGCTTGGAAACGACAATCTTCACTGTTTGACAGCCACCCATGATGTCATGCTTAGAATTGACCTGGAGGACTTCGATGGCAAAATTTCGTATGCTGAATATTCCACTTTTAAGATCGCTGACGGGGTGGATAAATACCGTATTGCGGTTGGAGGCTACAATGGCACAGCTGGTGACTCCATGACAGATAGCGTTAAGTTTCTACCCGCAAAGTAAGTATTGATTTTAGGCTGGTGCGACTTACCACAGCACACTCTTGTTCTTGTCGTTCTTCTCCTTCTTCTCCTTAATCTCCTTCTATTCTTTCTTCTTTTTATTGTTATTTTATCATAATTTTTTAAATAAATCGTTATTGTACTTTCTGCCACACGCACAACAGTTACATATTTTACAGTAACCAGTAACTAAAATAAAAATAAAAGGCTAAACAGGAAGCTACAACTGTACAGAACAGTCCAGTACGTAAAAACTGACAACTCCACAAAAAAGAAGCAAATTTAAGTAGGCGAGATTGTCACCGAAAAAGGTGCTGTCAAGTAGGATAATTTTATGGCATTTATCAATTTTCCATTGAGCTAACATTTTTGTTGCTGGATCAGAGGAAGTGAGGTGTTTTCTTAACGTTTTGCATTGTTGATAATATTTCTAAGTTTGCAAAATTGGGATCCAAAACTTCCGTTTTGCATTGACCAGTACGTTTGAAGGAGGTTTGCAGTCTTTGAAGACCAACTGCAAGCTGGAAAGGTTGAGGTTTAACTTGTGTTTATCATTAAACCATCCGGATCATTTCTTGCGAAAGAGAGAGGCCACCAAAGGACTCCACAAAAGCGTGTTGTATAGAATCACGTGATCTGCAGTAAATGTGACTCGTCGTCAACCGAAGTTTTAAATCTCTGCAGCTCCTTGTTTGGTTACTAATATCCGATGTAGTAGTTTAAAGGAAAATTTTCTCAGTTTGTTGTCATTAGATAGCCGCGGTATATTTTTAAACAGATCTTTCCACATACTCTTGATGTCAACTAGTGTTTTGCTTTCACCACGTGTTTACGGCTGTGGGTGCTATATTTGTCTTTTTTCCTTTATTTTGAAAAACAAGACAATAATCCTTAGTTATACATCGTATTTTTGAAAGCAAGAATGTCTTCTTCTTCTTTATTTTCCCTTTTAACTACCAGTTCAATTTTAACGGAAACGTCTTTATCCTACACTTTGACTGGGTTCGCCCCATGTATAAATCTGTTCGCCTCATGCATAAGTCTGTTCCCCCCCCATGCATGGGTCTGGTCGCTCAATGTATTGATCTGTTTGCCCCATATAACAGAATCCAAGACAGCCTTGGGTTCTGGATTGCACACTTTGCATTCCGGATTCCAGGTGCCGGATTCTAGCCTTGGTAAGTGGAACTGGGTGTCAGTCGTTAGTGGGATTCTGGATTTCTTTGTCTGGATTCTGGATTCCAAAGCCCAGGATTCCAGATTCCACCAGTAAAAAATCCCGGATCTCTTGGATTCAGGCCCTTAGATGGGGCGAGACTGTAGAACATTTGTGATGTTATTTTATTGTTGGGCGCGGGAATTATACTTTTTCAAGTACGTCTGTATCGCAGACTATAAAAACACTCGTCCGCACTACTTTCTTCCCTGAAAGGAATCACATCATCTTCCGCTGAGAGGATGAGCTACAAATTCTTGGTTCGGTAATGCGCGTTTGTCCAAATCAAGACCTTAATTCAAACCATTGTTCACATCTCTTCTCAAAACTACGTTCTGCAATCAGGAATCCAATCAGTTTAGCACAAATAACAGTGTACTTAAGTTGCCCTACGCTCTCTTTTGTGATGTATTTCATCTGACACACACACGACGTATCTCCTTAAATGAGCCTAATAATACATTTGTTAACATGATATATTTCGATTATCTGTCTACCTTTCATTTAATAAGTACGTTAACACACTCCAGCGGTTCCTTTTGAGATCTAAACCCCGGGAAAATCTCAGTGTACGCGTGTTCTGAACAAAAAGTCTCAAAAACTATGTCCTTTGGTCAGACTTTGGAAAGCACAGTTTTGCCATAAGTTGTACAAAAGCAAGGAAATCGAATTATTTAAACCCTCATGGCGAGGAAGCCCAAGAGAAACCACCGGGCTTAAGGAATGGGTTCCCTCAGTTAAATAATAAGAACAAAATATTATCATAATTACACATGGAAAAATCGACACAGATCTATAAAGTATACAGGGAAGTGTACTCCCGGGGAGATGCACTATCGATGGATGCGCCGATAACGACTGTTCTCTATTTCTTAACAGCAACATGCAATTCACAACCAAAGACGCTGATAATGACGGATCCAGCGTAAACTGCGCGGAGACACAAAAAGGAGGATGGTGGTATAACGCCTGCAGTTGGGCAAATCCTAATGGCGTATATTACAGTGGAAAATACAGCAACCAAGACGCCGATGGAATAAAATGGGTCACACTAAGAGGACATAAGTACTCATTCAAACGTATTGAGATGAAAGTAAAACCCAAAGTGTAAACTGACACCAGTGTACAGTCTTACGTGTCGATGTTGTAACAATTCAGATATTGATAGATTATCCACGTTCAGCAGAATGTCCCATAACACTGATTTTACACTTTTTCTAATGGTTTACCCGATTTTCGACACCCTCGTAGCGACCGGACATGATTTTGAGCAAAATGATATATGATTTCAATAAAAAGTGCTGAAAACAGTAGCGATCTAGATAACATATAAGAATAAGAATATTCTTCACGTCTATTGTAAACCTTATCTAGTTCTCTATGGAGAAGAAAATTAGGCGATGACGCCATAAAAACTAAATTGGAGAAAATATGGGATAGTTTAGCATATCCAGAAAGAACCAGATGAAAATGTTCACTTGCCAATAATGAGCATGCTAGCGCAAATTGACTGGGAAATACGCCACCTCCACATTTCCCATAATGCACCTTATTTACCCCCAAAAAATTTTCTTTAAAGGGACAGGCTCACGGTTCAGCGCATGCTCATTAATTAAATTACTTTTTATCCAGTTTATTATTTATTCTATCGGTTAATAATCCCACTCACACATATCTCAGCGATCTCAGAGTGTATTTCAAAGTAGAAGTGTATTTCAGAGTAACCTGAAGAAGGATGGAGGAGTACTAAAATCGCAGAATATATACAACAACAACAACAACGAGCTTTATATGGCGTTCCGTTGCGGACAAAATTATACCGATAGTAAAAACATGTTGAAAACCGTCACGTCGACAATTCAAACCGTCGCGGGCTGGCAGGGTCAAATTGTTCAACCGTCAATGGACAATTGGAGCATTTAGCCTACTGGGCACAGTAACTGATTTTTCACTTCTCTTATTGCACTCCGGAGTCGCGGAAGTCAAGCATCGCGTGTGATAATGACAAAACATGTCGCGTTGTTAATGTTTTGATCTCTACCCTTCTTTTTAAAAAGCGTTTGACAATGGTTTTTTATGTATGATTTAGAAAAAAATTTTGCAATAAGAATTACTACGGCTGTAAACAGTTGTTAGCTATTTTCCCTCCCTTTTTCAACAAGTGGCAGTGGGTAGCAAGTTTGGGGACAGGATCAAAACATTAACAACGCGACATGTTTTGATATTACATGCCACTATCACACGCGATGCTTGACTTCCGCGACCCCGGAGTGCAATGTCAGAAGTAAAAAATCAGTTACTGTGCCCAGTAGGCTAAATGCTCCAATTGTCCATTGACGGTTGAACAATTTGACCCTGCCAGCCCGCGACGGTTTGAATTGTCGACGTGACGGTTGGAGTCCGTTGCGGGTCTGCTCTCGACTCGCCTCACCTCAGCCGTGTATTGCTCACTTCGTTGGCGATTTAGGACCTTCGAAATGGGAATTTTGGCGATGTGAATGATGGAAAATGTGCGTTATTTATCAGGACATCTGTTTCTGGCGGAATTGTCTCCATGTCGCAAATGTCACGGAATTTATCTCCGCCGAGAGCGGAGCCGGTCAAGAGAGGTTTGCCAACCTTCTCTTCTCTTGTCTCTACTGTCATCTGGGTGAAAAACTGTCGCTCAAAAAAAGGCCTTAAACAGTGCCTAGGAGGTCTGAAATGCAGTCAGAATACAAAGAAAAACAAGAAGACGCTAAAGGTAAGCTTCAAAGCGATATTCAATGTACATTTTGCTAATTTAGTGAGCAAAGAATATTTCTCCATACAACGTCTTATAATTTTCTTGCTGTATGAATAATTAATTAGCTAAGTAGGATAATGTTGTTCAGGGCTCTCATAGTGAGCTTGGGCTACCTGTGGTTGAGAAAGAGAGAACGCTCACCAGTTGTGTTGTCTATCGATGTCTTCACTTAACCGATACGAGTAGCCTGCGAAAACATCCGTTTCTCCTCGCTCTTCGTCGCTGGAGCCGTTTCGCGCGGAATTCAGGTTCTTGTAATTCCACTCGGATATCATTTCATTAGTTCCTCTTAGCTTCCTCTTGTTGTAGAGTCGGTAAAAAACACTAAAACCAACACTACAGCAATTTAATATTAATTGTTGCAACGAACAGATCACTTTTTTCGATAAAAAGGCATAATCATGTTACCGTTTCTGATGAAATTGGTCAACTGAAATCGCAGTGTCAGACAGTATACACTGAAGCAATAACTCGAACCCCCGCTTACTCGAACTGTTTTTCCTTAACTTCAGAATTCGAGTTACCGTGCCCAAGCGGACAAAGGAATCAAGGGAATTTCCTCTTTTGTTAACACACGGTCTCACTACGGTATAGATGTCAGGACTGTTACCCCCTTTCTGTTGGACAATCACACCCGAAGATTATTGGACTTACTGTTATGGTTGGTTTGTAAATTTTTGTTAGAGTGTAGAACTCAGGTATTCTAGGTTGATTGGGTGTTTGACATTTGCCATTTTCTCGTCATTTCATCATTATGTTTTTCACGGTGTAGATCCGTAATCAATTATGCGCTTGACCTTGCTGTGCGCTTCTTTCAACATTGGTTCAACGACAGGTTTGTAGTTATGTTCGTCGTCGATTTGTATTTGACCTTCTCTTATTTTGTCAGTTTTGTTCGTGTCTACTGTAGTGATTCCCTTGTCCGCTTGATGTCGACGCCGCACGTCAGTGTTTTGCTTTAATTCTTTGTAACGCTTGTCGGTCCTTGCGTGACAGGTTATGTTTTGGCTTTGTTGTTTGTATCTCTGCCAGTTGAGATTTAACCTCTCTCGAGGGCTTCTAATGGTTGAACCGGTGGGTTCCAGTCCGATTTAACGTAGAAAGGGAGAACTCCCCTATTTCTAAACAACCGTAAGTCTCACAATATCTTGACGGCAGAGTTGCAAGTGTCCTTGTACTCGTCAAGGCGCCGAAATAAGAATTCTGAACTGTCATTTTAATGAAGCTGAACTAAGCTGCCTTTCTAAGTCCTCGATAAGTCTACCAAGGGAGAAGAAAAAATCTGCAATATTTGGTAGCCATCAAACCACTACTTTGGATCGAAGCCTCGTATCGGTGAAGTGAAGACATCGATAGAGAACACAACTGGTCAGCGTTCTCTCTTTCTCGACTCGAGTATTTTTTTTTTCAACTCGACTCGCATTTTTTTCTACTCAAATTTCAAAATTTCGACTCGTGTTTTTTTTTTCGTTCGTGAACATATATTTTGCAAATCTCGACTCATATTTTTTATTGCATTCGATGTATTTTACAAGTTTCGACTTAAGTATTATGTTTTCAACATGTTTTTACTATCGGTATAATTTTGTCCGCAACGGAACGCCATAGCTTTATTTGCATGACCATACAAACATACAGTATTGCAAAAGCTATGTTTAGGAATCAAAATTACAACATACCTTATTATAGGAAATTAACGCTCCATGAAATTAAGGTATTGGAAATCAACGCGACTTAAATTAACGCGAATTTAATGGAAAACGACTTTCGAATAAAGAAAATTAACGCGAAAGAGGAGGTAGAATTTCATAATAAGGGAAATTAACGCGATTAATTAAGCGAAATCAAAGGAGAAGATATTGACATCACTTCTGACAGCGACAACGATGAAGATGAACTCGAAGTATTGTAAACATTCGCCTTAGCTTTTGTGAAAGATGAAAAATAAAGGGTAAATGGAAAGAAAGAAAGCTTGTAGTTAATGTTTTTTATGTGTCAAGAATGTCTGGACAGGTTCCAAAATTGGGGTTAAAATACTGGAAATTAAGAGCGCGGAAATTAACGCTCAACAAAATTAATGCAACTTAAATTAACGCGAATTTTAACGATTCGCCTTAATTTCATGGAGCGTTAATTTCCTACAATAAGGTATACGTATACTTCTCTTGTCAATTGCTTCAAATTTCTTTCAAGAATGTTTCGTCGCTGTAAAAATTTAAGACACGCAGGACGTTACACTTGAATGATATTTTTTCTTTAGTTTTAATTCATGTACAGTATTTATTTGAGAAGTAAAATTTCGCTTTTAGTCTGACTCTTTGTAATAATGATAAAATTGACACGATGAGCCCAAGCCATTTCTATTTTCTTTCGGGATCATTTTCGGTCGCCTTTGGAGATCACTTGCGGTCGAGGATCATTCGCGGTCCATTTTGGGGATCATTTGCGGTCTCGGGATCATTGGTGGTTGAGGATCATTCCGGTACTGTACAGCTGCTCCCAAAGGAAAACAAGTAAGATCATTAACATACAGTCATCCCAACTGTTAAGCCAAAACTTAAGGGGAGATCCCCACAAACTATGAAACAAATTATTATACATGAATAAAAACGGCTTAATGTTAACACGTCTTTACTAGGAAATCGAACTGTGAATCAATACATTACGACCAATGTTAGCACATTTTTGACAGCGATACCAGATTATTTGCATTTCTCCCAATTTAGAAAAACTTTTACAAGTTATTTCAGCTGTGTATCTCTAAAAGTGCCTGAGGCAAGCCAGCATGAGACTAAAAGTTGAAAACAATGCGTTCAGAATATTACTCGCTTTCGGCTTTCCAAAGGTAAAATATAAAGGAACTAATTTTTTATGGTACATGAAACAGCTCTATATGAGAATCATGTGAAATAATTAAGCAATTCATAGAACCACCTGCTTAAAAGCAGAGCTCTCAAAGGAAAACAAGTAAGATCGTTAACATACAGTCATCCCAACTGTTAAGCCAAAACTGGAGGGGAGCATGATCCCCACAAACTATGAAACAAATTATTTCACATTAATAGGTGTCTTTACTAGACAATCGAACTGTGAATCAATACATCCGGTTTCTACGAATGTCAGCACATTTTTGACACCGATACCAGATATGATTTGCATTTCTCCCAATTTAGAAAAGCTTTTAAGAGTAATTTTAATCATTATGATAGCTTATGATAGTTGTACGGTCACCATTGAAACACTAGGTTTAAAGGAAAAAGTAGTCTGCTAAAAAAATCGGTTGGATGCGAAAAAACTCTCTATTTTTGGGATTAATTCAAACTTGAATGCAATGCATTTACAGAAGTTAAAAGGGATGCAAGTTTCTAAATTAGTTAGTGAAGGGGATACCATTTGTAATTAGAGGGTATACGAAAGGAGTACCGTTCCTGTCAAAATTGGTATATATGAAGGGGTAAGGGGTTGGACCTCGAAAAAAACTATGTTGAGTACCCCCTCGCGAAAAATACAGTCTTACTAGTCTAGTCATCATAACATGATTTTTCCCGAAATTAAGAAAGATTTTTTACGACGTTTTAAAGCTTAATAAGGCGAGTAAGTTATTTAGATCAGCACTGCTATGTAGCTTGTTTTGAAACGAAAGCGGAAGTTGACGGTGTTAGTAATTTAACATTAATTTTTTTGGGTATCCAACATTACAGTAAATTAGGTGTCTGTCTGTGTTGAATGGGTAGAAATAGTTCAAATTTATTCAAATTGCGTTGGAATTATAAATACTTTGCCCTGAAGGGCTATAAAGTGAATTGAACTATCCAGCAGAAGCAGAACAGCTGAAACACCGTGAAGCTGACCTGTCCGGCAAAATGCTTTTGCTCCCTCTAATCGTTTTTTCCGTGATCAATGCATACTGCACAAGCCGTATTTCAACGCCAGACTTTCAAGCTGTAAACTTTGCTCAGGCAAAAGAAAGACGAAAACTAAACGGAAGCGTTATAAAGCAAGTTGATGTGATGTCAGAAGATGACTGCAGCTTTCAATGCGTCACGGATGAACAATGCCTCTCTTACAACTTTGGGAACACAAAGAACAGATCGGGGACATTCGTTTGTGAGCTGAGCGATTCCGACCGATTTCTTGACGTCGGTAATTTCACAGAAGATGACAATTTTAAGTATAGAGGAGTGCAGGTAACATTATCGCTATTTTTTATTTAAATTCAAACGTGTTATTTTCTCTCAACCAGAAAAATCCCGCATACTAGTATACTTAACATCGCGCCAAATAAAGAAAGGCTAGCTATTTAGCTATATCAAAAAATGTCTGAAAACATCAGTCAGGGGTAGTGAGAACTCGAACTTAATTTTTCTGTGCTGCTTTAACTGACGAGTACAGTGGAAGCCCTTTGCGGAAAAAAAACTGCTTAAATAGAATACTAGAGTCGCTTTATTTTTATCAATGGTGTGATTAAGATGAGAAGGATTCAGATTTCTGTTTGAGAGAGTTTCCTTAGATTTGGGGCGATTTCACGCTAGAGATAAAACAACACAATCCGGATAATCCAGAGGGATGGAAGAATGCATGATTGTTCGTCCAAAGTGAAAACCGTTATGTGTTCACATTGAGACCGGAATTTCAGATTTCAGTCAAAATATCTTGCATGGAAAAGGGCGTTCACCGTTCGAATTGGAGCTTTTTTTTCATCTAACGCTTAGCTGTCAATATACTATTAAGCGTTGCATCCATGAGCATGTTTTTTTTTTTCTTTGGACAAATCAACGTTAAGGTTTCAGACATTATTATATATATTATGAAGATTATATGAAAAGATTTTAAAAAATTCGTTCGAGTCGTTTCAGAGATATACAAAAAAGCGCTAAAAGTCCAAATTTTGAATGAAGTTGCACTTAAACAGGTGGTGAGAAAACGGGTTAGTTTTTAAGATCGAAAATACACCCAAATTTCCTAACATCGAAATTTGATATTAAGCAACATTCTGACGCTACTTAAGAATAATTTGAGTCATTTATAACGTTTTATTAATAATCTATCACGGCTATTGAAAATTTAAGGTTTGAAATATATTTTTGTTTTAGTCGAATTCAAACATACGGATTTTGTTTACTTCTTACGGAGATTAGCTTATTATAGGAAATTAACGCTCCATGAAATTAAGGTATTGGAAATTAACGCGACTTAAATTAACGCGAATTTAGTGGGAAACGACTTTCGAATAAAGAAAATTAACGCGAAGGAGGAGGTAGAATTTCATAATAAAAGAAATAAACGCGATTAATTACGCGAAATCGAAGGAGAAGATACTGACATCACTTCTGACAGCGACAACAATGAACTCGAAATATTGTAAACATTCGCCTTAGCTTTTGTGAAAGATGAAAAAATAAAGAGTAAATGGAAAGAAAGAAAGCTTGTAGTTAACGTTTTTTAGGTGTGAAGAATGTCTGGACAGGTTCCAATATGGGGTTAAAATACTGGAAATTAAGAGCGCGGAAATTAACGCTGCACTTAATTAACGCTCAACAAAATTAACGCGACTTAAATTAACGCGAATTTGAACGATTCGCGTTAATTTCATGGAGCGTTAATTTCCTATAATAAGGTATTTGCTTAACACCAAACTTTAAGTTCCTAGTGTTGGATTTTCAGTAGCTGGTCTAGATCGCGCAAAATTAAATTGTGACAAATTTCAACCTATAGCCAATCCTTGGTGAAAATTTTATAACGATCAGACAAGGATAAAATCACTTTTAAAGCGATTGAAAAATATCGGTATGGCCTTTGAAAAACTATATCGAAACACCTTAATACGATAATTTTTAAAGCTATAAAGCTTGTGGGGTCGTGTGTCTAAGAATCAAAGTAACCTAATATACATCAAAACATATATGGACACAGTGATATAAAATTCTGTTGTCTGCATCTTATAGCAGATGCAGACGTATATTCAAATTTGAAATCTATGAAATAATCTTCAGCGCTGACACGCTTCCTGAGCTGATTAAAATTCAGGGTCGCAGATCTGCGAAGATGTTTCCTTGTCATTCGGTGGTTAACAAAGTTCTATAACGATGCACCTCTATATGTTTCTGTCTCTCTCCTTCCTCTCATCTTTGCCTCCTCTTGAGAGACCTCTGCTAGCAGGGAACTCTATAGCAGAATCATGTGAAATAAAGCAATTCATAGAACCACCTGCTTGCGGGGTATACACGGCCGACGTCATTCTCCAAACTATTAACAAAGACATTAAATTAAACAAACTTAAAAGCAGAGCTCCCAAAGGAAAACAAGTAAGATCACTACCATACAGTCATCCCAACTGTTAAGCCAAAACTTAAGGGGAGGTCCCCACAAACTAGGAAACAAATTATTTCACATTAATAAAAACCATGTTAACGCGTCTTTACTAGACAATACATCCGGACGAATGTCAGCACATTTTTGACACTGGCCCATACCAGATGATTTGCGTTTTTCCGAATTTAGAAAAACTTTTACAAGTAATTTCAATCATAGGTATGTAT
Organism: Porites lobata; assembly: GCA_942486035.1. Taxonomy (NCBI): domain Eukaryota; kingdom Metazoa; phylum Cnidaria; class Anthozoa; order Scleractinia; family Poritidae; genus Porites; species Porites lobata. Next base: position 31,938 of record CALNXK010000405.1, read on the forward strand.
CTAAAAGTGCCTGAAGCAAGCCACCATGAGACTAAAAGTTGAAAACAATGCGTTCAGAATGTTACTTGCTTTCGGCTTTCCAAATGTAAAATATGAAGGAACTAATTTTTTTATGATCCTTAAAAGCAAATCGCACTACCAAATTCATTGCATTTTGAAAAAGTTTATGCAGAAAAATGAGAAGAATAGTCTTGTTGTTCTCAGGTCAAGTAACTTTAAGTTTCGTAGGCGTCAGCAATGTTCTGGTCAAGGCCTGGAGAAACATTTTCTCATTGTTAAAACATTTCCGATCTAAAATCTACAATATATTTGAAAACGTGCATCCCCTCAAAAGTTAAAACGTTTTCAAATGTGAAATTTCCGCCAATTTGTTACTAATTCACTCAGACGTACAAGGAGGGGAGTGGATGCCACCTCCGCAAGGGGAGGGGGGAGGGGAAGCCACCTCCGCTGAGGTTTTTTCTAAGTTTTATCCTAAGTTTAAGTTTTATCATCAGCATGCCTGACGTTTTCAGCAGCTGTTCGTTCATCCCTTGCGCACATTTTTAGACAAGTTTAGTGATGGTCGGTTGCTATGGTTACGAGATATGACGTCATAAGAAGCAGGTGGCCAAGCCATTTTCGAGTGCAAATACATGTTTTTCTTCAACTCTTTCGATAATAAAAGTAAATCTTGCGGGTAAAATCATGAGAATGCTTATTTATATGTTATTTTTCATGTAAAGCACAAAAAAAATACCATTTCCCGCAGTTTTAACCTGATTTCTAATTCTTGGTAAACAGACGGTTAACAGGCATTTCCTATGAGATAAGGCCTTTATATATCAGTAGTGTCTGTTCTATATTAAATATACTATTTACCCAACTTCAAGTAAGTAACACTCGCGATCAGCTTACTCTTTTCCCTTTATTCGTTAAGGCTTAACGTCTTCACAGCTTCAACGGTAAAAAATAGCTTTCGCTTTTTGGCGTACGGCGTCAAATAAGGTTCAAAGTTTGAAGTTTAGTATACTCAACATGTTGTTAACTTGCCCAAGTGTAAACGCGGATAAATTCTTAAGTTTAATTAAAACCCTTGAAGTCTTACTGTACAATCAATTAAAAATATTTTATGATGAAGTATACTATTTTCAGTAGTATATCGTGTGATAAAAATTGTTATTTTACAAGCACGTACTTACGCGTGTTTCGCCCGAAATAAATCAAATGAGAAAAATTACGCGTGAAGTATGACGGATAACAATTCCGCACTTTTCTTTGATAACTTTAAGAGCGGTTAAGTTAAGCGTAGCAAAGCAAGTGTTTTATGCTATGTTTCAGATTTATTCCTTAAACCCATTTAATGTGAATTACATAGCAAGGCGGAAATTTCCCTGACGCAGGGCACCTCCGTTTCTATGAAAAAATCTTACTGCAGTCTGGTGTTATGTAATTACTTCTGTCGCTCTCGTAATCCTGCGTCTTTCAGAAATGTGATTTCTAATTATAGTAAGCTTCGCTGTTCTCGGCCCAAAAGCCCGAGCTTATAAGTTTTTTCGAGACATATCTCGGGAGGAGGTAGGGGGTAGGGCGATTAGGCGACCAGCCGCGAAAGTCCTGTTGCATAACTTGTAGGCTCATTTTGTTAACCCTTTTCAGCCCCTTCTCACCAAAAAGCGGAATAACTTCGTAACCGTTCAATCTATGACCACAAAACTTTTTTCCTAAAAAGTATCTGGGAACACTTTTAAAACGTCGTGACGTGTGTGTCAATATTGACGTTACCATGGCAACCAAGTTTTAACAGCCATGTTTTTTAACCTTTGTATCTTTTAGTTTCATAAAAAAAAGTTTATTCCTGTTTTTACTTGTTAAATTGTTATTTTACAGTTAAATTAGCATCATTTTATCAAATTTTTTATAACTGTTATTGTAATCCAGGATTTTAAGTGACTCGTTTGAGAAAAAAAAATCACTTTTGAAATGACCAAATGGCAGATGCTAAGGTCAATTGTCAGCAGTATTCATATATTTTTCTTGCATGTTTTACCTTTAAAGCATCCTTTTATATACAGATCAAATTTTCTGTTACGATTACCTCGATTTATACAAGTTTTAAGTAAAATGGAATACATTTAATTAATTCAAAATTTGAGATCCAAGATAGTGGATGGTTCCAGTACCTTCTTTAATAAGAAATGACGTCTTCATGACGTCACTGCTATTGTTAAAGATTATAAATGTGTTAGCTCTCTTCTTAATTTCTATCAGATATATTTTAGTGTTTTTTTGTTTTATATATGGTTACTTTATAGGTAGAAGAAAAGACAAAATTTGGTTTCTGGCAATAAAATTCAATAATGGGTCGTCGTAATTCTTTTTGTTGGCTGTTGTTGTTGTTGTTGTTGCTGTTGTTGTTTACCTTGTCAAGGAAAAACTTGAACGGTGGCTTAATTGTGTCAAAATCGTTTGAAAATTTGCGTATTTAATATGTTTTTCATTCATTACAGAGTGTCTGCGAGTCGAGCAAATTGAACCCGTGCGGTGAAAAAGGTATCTGCATTCCAGACTACTCCAGGGACAGTTTTAGATGTAAATGTGACACTGATTACGAAGGAATACCGTGTGGTAAGTGTCGAAAAAAAAATGCGGATAGTTTGCTGCGATTTTACAAATATTGTCCCAGTCGGGACTATCTTCAAAGGCGCCGCCGGCAAAATTTGCTCCGGGTAAAAACTGGACAAAATCGACTAAATAAACAAAAATGCGTGTTTCTTGTCTATCAGTGCAAAGCCATTATTCTTTTCTTTCACAAATGCAAGTGTTGTCAGATGTAACGGCCTGATAAGAGTAAATAGTTTCCAGTGCGGATAACGTTTTTCAAAACAAAAACTGTCACCATACAATCTTTGGTTTAGATGTTTCAAAGACAATTCCGATTTTGCCTGCAAGTGCGGAAAGGCCCATTGACGTAACCGTGATTACAGCCGTCTTTTTCAAAATTTGAAATAGGTTTTATTTCTATTTTTACTAATTGAGTTATTATATTACATGTAATTTAGCATTATTTTATGAAAGTTATAAAAACTATTAATGAAATCCGGGCATTTCAGAAATTAATTTGTGAAAAAAGAAAACATGAGTTTAGAATGATTAAACGGCAGATGCTGAGTTAAATTTTCAATACTATTCATCTCTCTCGGAATTTCATATTTTTGCAGACTTTTTGTTGTTGTTGTTGTTGTTGTTTTGTTTTTTTTTTGCTTCCTAAGTATCCTTTTTATATTGAGATAAAGTTCTCAATTATTAAAATACCTCGATTTAAATCGGTTTTAAGTAAAATGGAATACATTCAAACATTTCAAACTGGTGGATCCAAGATGGCGGAGGGTCACAGTTCCTTTTTTAGTAATAAATGAAGCCATCATGACATCACTGGTAGTGTTAAAGATTCTTTATGTGTTAGCCATCTTCTTGATTTTATCAGACACCTTATTGTTTAAGTATTTTTCGATTTATGTCTACTTTGGAGGAGGCTTAGATTTTGCCAAAAATTCACCAATATGACGTCATAATAACGTCAGACTACGACATTGTGTCAATCAAGTTATGCCTAGAAGTTGGAAATGATATGTACATCGTTCTGGAGACCGTAGCATGAACGATTTTTGCAGCTATGAAGAGGGCCCTAATTGAGAAAATCCTGATGACTGTTAAATCCTTGGTACATGAAATGTATCCTGCAACTTATAGCAGGCTAAAAGTCACAAAACTAGAATGCAATAAAGAAGCACTTTAGGCAGTCTTAATACTGACGTCGTCGTTTCCATTTTAGCTCATGTGTGAGTTAAACCGTGGATGGCTTCACCGGCATGTACAAATTATTTCAAAAGTTGAAAGAGCTAGTTATCTTGAACAATTTGTGCAATTTTCAGCCTTTTTGCAAACACTATCTAAGAAAATAGTGGCGATTAAAAACTGCGAAATGGCTAGGTGGCAAAACGTTATAAATCATACAATTTTTTGTAAAATATCGATTCCTTAAAACCAAGAGAGGATAAAGGGGACAGAGAAGGTATCCCCCATACACACCCTATTCCATAGTTAATTCGTCTCGAGTTATTTTCAAGACCACAGATCCCAAGCGGGATAAGACAACAGCCAATCACATAGCGCGAATGTGTTCCGCGTTGATGACCCAAGATCAGAGCCACGCGTCCTTTACGAATTGACGCAGAACAAAATGGCGGAAGACGCAGAGAGCGATATTGCTATTCGTTTTGTCGACGAAAACTACTACAGAGAGATTTCTGCTAAAGCTGTGTCAGCGAAACGGAAAATAAAAAAGAATCGCCCTTCCTCTCTTGTATAGAGCTATCAGTACAGCAGGGAAATCCCTAACACACTGAATATTCTCTCAGGATCATTTACAATTTACAGCAATTTACAGTTTGAAGAGAGCAAGGAGCAAGGAGCATGAAACTCTGAGTAGCAATAAATGTCTTCGACCAAATAATCCAACTCTGCAAATCTATATATATATATATATATATATATATATATATATATATATATTTATCAGGCTCAAACTTTCAGAGATTTATAACATTGCCATTTTTTCAATCTTGAGAGATTTATGTTGATACTTTGATCAGAGAATGAGCATAATGCTGATAAGGCAAGAATGTAAACGAAGGTTAATCAATAGACAAAGCCTTCAAATCCCTACTCTTTCAAACAAGGCGTTCGAATTAACAGCATCATTTTTTTTATTTTTGACACTGTTTCTATCGAGGAAATTTCCCGGAAGAACTTGGAAGCCCAGATAATTGACGTCCCTCTTGTTGACCTTTGAGGCTCTCACGAAACTGGAGCTTTTATATATCAGTCTCTGCGATGGCTAACCTCAGTTTTTTTGTATTGAATATCCTTCAGAACCAATAATGAAAAGCTGTTCTCAACTTGCTCAAAATGGCTTCACATCGAATGGGTTGCATTACATTTTTCCAGATGGTGGCAACCCAATAGAAGTTCTCTGTGATATGACAACAGACGGTGGAGGCTGGACCGTTATTCAGAGACGTTTCGACGACGCAGTTGATTTTTATCTCGGATGGGAGTCATACGCAAATGGGTTTGGAGATCTAAACGGTGAGTTCTGGCTTGGAAACGATAATATACACCGTTTGACAGCCTCAAGTGATATCATGCTTAGAGTTGACCTGGAGGACTTTGATGGAAACATAACATACGCTGAGTATACGACTTTTCAAGTGGCTGACGAGGCAGATAAATACAGGATTACGATTGGAGGATACAGTGGTACGGCTGGCGACTCGATGATAAGTAGCGACACTGGGAAGTCCCTGAGGTAAACAAATAATTGGCTGGCATTTCATAAGTATAACGGGAAAAACTCTAATTTCATAATTAGAGGCCAATTCTATAATAAAAAATCTTTTATGTCTTTTATAATGTGCTTGTTATTCCACTGATGAAGCGGAAAAATACCCCATTATGATTTGAAGGTACAGTGGTATGCCTGGCAACTGGAGTGTTCTTATATGGTTATGTACGTAAATAGCTCTTCCTCTATAGTTTCTCCAGGGCGCACTTAAATTGGAGCCACACTCTGTTGAGTGACGCTCGTCATTGTTTTTGTTTTTGCTTATCAAAGATGGGTAAATAAATAAACAAATTACAAATGATTTTTATTATAAACTGCCGCAAGGTTAGCCTCGTTGGATGAGCGCCGGTTTGTAGAGGGGGTTCTCGGTTCCAACGCTGGCCGGACCACCAACCAGGCACTTAAAACAGCTGGTAAGGTCATGCTGGCTGTGATCTATGATCTAGTCTCAGTTCAGGTGATCGCGTCATTGGGCGGTGAAGTGAAACCGTTGGCATTGACTCCCCCATCCTTCCTTATCAGCTGGAAGGGAACATGAAAAAGCCCACGCTTCTGAAAAGGGTAACGGACTTAGATCTAGCATCGCCACCGCAGTTGTCCCTTTCATAATATAAACGGTCGTTGCCATTTTTAGGACACTTAGAAAATGTTTGACCTGTAAGTTATTGAGAGTGTTTCTATTAAAAAAGAAAGAAAATCGCAATCCAGGGTCGAACCCGAACCACGAACCCGGAGATTTTGAATCTTAATCTCTCTCCCTTACAACTACACTACCACACCGACCCGCCAAAATTCCGAAAAATTTAAGTACATAAATTAGCAAACTGTCTTTCTTAACTGTTACATCAATCACAGGTGATCCTAGCCCTTTCCATAACTTTTATCGTAAATTCAACTTGGGCTTCAAGGTCCTTCTTTCTAGGACTATTCAAAAACGCATTATTTTTCTTATTGTAGCTTAATCCAGGGAAGATATTTTATCTATCATGACTAAAGGCTTTGTTACCAATGGTGGCATAGACCGTTCCAAAGGGCAACGACCGTTTACGAAAGGGAAATAGGCGACGCCACCACAAGTTTCGAATCAATTTAGGTTTCTGGGAAACTGCCCACCTACCCCTCCCCTAAGCTAACATGAACACGTACTCCTCACTTAGGGCAAAATGGTGGACTAGGGGAGGGGTAGGTGGGCAGTTTCCCAGAAACCTAATGAAGTCTGAGGAACGAGCCCAGAAATTCCATACTGACGACTCGTCACAACTCAAATCTGGGTAGTGCTTTTGATTGGTTGAAGCAAATTTCCCACGCGGTACGATCAATCAGAAGCACTACCCAGATCTGGGTAGTGAGGGGTCAGGGTGGAATTTCTGCACTCGTTTTTCAGACGTAGTTTCACTGGGACACCAGTGTTGGCGTTGCGAAATGTCGGTACTTTTCTCAGGCGTAAATCAACGCAGACTAGAAAACCTATAAAAACCTATAGTGCGGTCAATCGTTTATAGGGTCCACGGGTCCCCAGCGATCGGTTATACACGTTTACCCTGCCAAATATTGGCGAATCTAGTAAGTCAAATCAGATCATTAATATGCATTTACATTTTTGAGATTTTATTCATAACCACACAAGAGATTCAGTCTTGTCGAGTCGTCAAGGCTGACGGTAGAAAACAAAACTAGCAACTGATTATAAGACTACAAGAAGATTATAAAGTTATATTTAAATTTTTGTCTCCACAGTGGCACGCAGTTTTCAACCAACGATTCCGACAATGATGCCTTGAAATGGACCCACTGTGCTCAAAGCAAGAAAGGGGCATGGTGGTACTCTGGCTGTAGCGCGTCAAACCTTAATGGGTGGTATCATAATGGTGGATATATACAGAGCGATATTGGAATGAAATGGGAGACATTTAGAGGACATTTTTATTCACTAAAACGTACTGAGATGAAAGTAAAACCCAAATCGTAAAATCTGGCAGAACGGGTAGGGGAAGGCCTTACGAATAACGACCAAGACGACACAATTTTTGAATAAATCATTTTACGATATTAAGTAAATAAACCCCTTCTGACGGCTGGTATATTTGAGGATGATTCCTATTAAAAGGATGCTTTAGATCGTTCAAATGAAACAATAACCGAGAAGTGATGCTTCGAGGGCAACTGTGGAGTCTTAAACGAGGGCATTCAACCTTCTACATTATATACAAATATGACGGAAAGCCGTTCATTCTATAAACCCCTCCCCCGTCTTCTCTTAAACTATACACTACAAGCTTTTTGACCAAAGGATCGGGTTAAGGAGAAAAGCCAGTGATGGCCACTGCGAGATTATGGATGATGTGGGCGATAAACTCGCATGAACTGGTATACTTCCATCCCACTAGCCAACACAATCGTAAAATTAATATATTGAAAACGATTGTCAAGGACTATCTCCTACGCTTAAGGCACACAACAGATCTGTCCAGATAACCAGCAGTGAGGTTCCAACACCACTATACACTACTATAACAATCATAATACATCAACACATCTCATTAAACTGGGTGGACAAGGAATTTGACACGATGGTCGGTTTCTAGGGCTTTTCCTCCAGCAACTACTTAAATTCAATTGTTTGCTCGCACAGGAGTAGTTTATATTCCAAATGAAACAAGACATTAGAACATCTTAATAGAGAAAAAATTTCTTTAAATTTTTACCATTGTAAAGGTATTTTTGACGTTTCTTGAAAGCATGACTTCATGTTTTAGTAACAACATGAAAAACAACATTAAACAACATAACAACATTAAAAATTTGAAAGGCAGTTGTCAAAACGTTACAGACATTTTTGCTACCCCGAAAGAATATTTATAGTGAAAACCCCATCTCAATCGGATGAAATGGCGTGAAGTTACCGCTAATTAAAGAAAATCAAAAATCCCGCCAAATGACCATAATTTTATAATCAAAATTAGGCGTATTTTAAACGCGAGATAAATGAATGTATTGGCACAGGAGCAAGGACAAAGTTGCATAAAATCAAAATTGTGTTTTTTTTAATTAGTGCATGTGGTGCTATGACGCCTTTCTCGTCACGAAATACGTCATTGTGACGTTTTAATGACGTATTTCGTGATGAAAAATGCGTCATAGTCCCACTTACCTTAAGTAAAAAAACTACCATTTTGATTTTATGCAACGTTGTCCTTTCTCCTGTCCCAATACATTCATTTTTCTCGCGTTTAAAATACCCCTTAGTTTGACCAAATATGGTCGTTTGGTGGGAAATTTGAATTTCTTTAATAAGCTGTAACTTTACGCCTTTTTATCCTATTAAGATGGGGTTTTCACCAGAAATCATAGAATTCTATGCTGAAAACTAATATAAAATTTTTACCACTTCTTTTCTGAATTTTTATTCTGGTGCCAAATTTGGACATTATTTATGACCTCACAATAGCAGTCACATGGGATGAAATAAAAACCAATTAGAAGGTAATTCATATTATCAACCTACTTCCCTACCAAGTTTCGTCACATTCGATGTATTCTACTTCTGTCTATGGCCTAAAACTCTCAGTTTTGAGCAGTATGGGAGGAAAAGCCCTAGCAACCGACAACCGTGTGACTTTTACAGGGTATATATAGAGGAGCTTCGCTTTTAGACTTAACTTTATCTATTTATTCAAGGCCTCCCTTTCCAGCGCCGAGTCCCGTTAATATCTTTCTTTTTCTTTCTTTTTTTTTTTTTTTTCTTTTCAAATGGACCTTGGAAAGCATAGGTTGTTATCTTCTGTTCAAGCTGGAGTTAAATTATTCTTTAGTAAGCACTTGACGTACTTATGCTGGCCAACATTATATCAAAGATCTTATATCTTATTCAGTATTAAAAAGGAAAAACAACTACGAAGGAGTTTTTGAAAACGAAATTCCTTCTCAAAGTTCTTAAAGACAGTTTCCTTTGAAGGGAATGTTGGAACTCGAATTGTATTGATGCAAAAACTTAACGCAATCTAAACAAAAATTCTGTCATCTTATTGCCGCTACACTCACCTTCAAACAACATCATCTGAGGATCATTAAAAATTTAAAAAACGAATTCCGTTCTCTTTCTACAATCATTGAGAACGTATCTTTTAGTTAATCTGCCCTTGTTTTAAACAAGTTCAACCTTATGCCAAGGTTTTAACACCTTTTCCTGCAATTCTTTTTAATATTACATAGTGAGATAGGGTTAAGGTCGACATCAGCGTTATACTGTCGCTAGCTCGCCTTAACAAAAACTATGAATGTATGTATGCAACGCTTGGAATAAAAACGATTGGTGTTGTCATTTCCCTCGCGTCACAGCTGTTTTGTAAAGCAAAAAATAAAATTTTTGGCGTCGTCAGTGACAAGAAGGCCTGTCGGGAAGGTATTTTTGTACTTCTAGTCACCCAACGCTACACGTAACAGAGCGAATGTTCCAATCAGAGTTAACTAAACAGTTATCTACATGTTATATGCTAAAGTTGACCTATTATGTTTGTGACATTCACGACATATTGAGGAGAAATTTATCAAACTAATCTTACGGTTATTATAGATTTCTCTGCCTGATTTCGGCCATTTCTGAGCGGTTGGTTCAAATTTTGCCCGATTTTAGACTATCAGTTGACCCCATATACACGGACGGGTGGTCACCCTCTCAGCTGGAAGAGTGCCCGTCTGATAAGCAGAGGTCGTGCGTTGAACCCCAGCCTGCGCGGATCACCGTAAAGTCCTTTTAAATTGCCATAAATCAGGTTGCCGGCCGGCAGCATGCTTAACCACGAATTGTGTTATCACAGGTTGTAGTCGTTGCTGTAATTGGCCGGAATCTCACATATTACTGCTGTATACATGGTTCATCACAACTTCAGACAAACAAATTTCAAGGACTTTTCAAGGATTTTTCAAGGACAAATTACATTCACTTTTCAAGGACTGACTAAGATTTTTAATTAATAAACGTTCTGAATTTAACCCCCTTTAATCACCCCTCTTGGCTAAAACAGGTCATAGAGTCATTTACGATTTTTACTTCTTCGGCCATCGTTGATCACATTATTTTATACTAGCTACTTTCCGCAACAAGACTGAGGTGCGGATATAGCACTTGAAATAAAGAACTAGAAATGAAATATTGTTCAAGCACAAAAATTTTTTTACGTTGCTCGCTGTGAGTTTTTAGTGCAGGTTCTTGCATCGAGGATCAGCCAAATTTTCCTCAGCAAAATAATCTAATTGTTACTGCCAAATATTTTCTGGTTTTTCGTATTTCCTTTCGAACCCTTTTTAGTTTCGTTTGCGTTATTATCTTATAGTATTTGTGGTTTTCGCCGCGGATGTACCTGCTTACGTATGATTAATAAACAAAGAAGTCTATTATCCTTTGTATTAGTTAGTATTGTCGAACGTGCTCAAGAAACTTTTTCAGTTCTAGTCAACGTGTCATAGTGTTAAGATCAAAGTAAGGCTTAACGTCAACGCTGTGAAATCCCTAAAGCGGACACAGAATTCTCGAAACCGCTTTGTATATCGTTTTCTTCGTTTACGCCGCCTGATCATCGCTTCTCTTCGCATCGCTTCTTTTCAGCATTGTTAACGTCTCATCGCTTCGCTTCAATAAACTTTGTTTACATCCTTATCGTCGTGAGCATCATTATTGTAGCGAAAGTTCTTAAAGCGCGTCAATAATTTTCTGTCTTAACGTGGGATTAAACGATCGTCCTGTGAGTAACGTTTTGCGCTCACACTAATTTTGCAGAAAATGAACGAGTCTGGGGTAGACAAGTTTGTAAAATTCAACGACTTTTCCAGACGAATCAAGTACTTTTCAAGAACCTAAACGGAATTCAACGACTATTCAAGAAGACTAGTAAAATTAAAGACCTTTAATTTCAAGATTATGTGAACCATGTGTATAGAAGAATTAGATATGAACATTGCAGTGGCTTCAGTTTAATCTAAAATCACAGATTTGTCGAATAAAAATGCTTTGCTGAATAAAAGTTCAAAAACCCATTATAACTGAGTCATGCGTCGTGTTTTTTTTTCTCTCTCTCTCCAGTTATCGTTTCTTCTCTACGGTGCTGCATGCTGAATATTGCTTTCTGAGTAACAACCACGGCCCACGAACAAATTGTGGTCTGCCCGTGGTGTAATTTTTCACTTCTCCTTATCAATCAAGCAAATCAATCAATCGTTCAATCAATTTTTATTTAAACGAGAGCCATTAGTGAACTAAAAAAGAAGGCTTGGTCTAACTATCGTAATGATACAGTCAAATCTAAAAACGATACTGTAGAAAGCGGCTGATATCTGGGGGGTGGCGGGGGCGCTTATAACGTAATGTATTTTTGGGTTTACAGGTAGATGGGCTTATAACTGAGAGGGTCTATGAACGAGGGGAGAGGGAAAACTTATAAGCGGAAGTTAGCGCGGTATCACCGAATACATGTAATTTTAATTATGACTTTTGACAAGTTAGGCATCTCGATCAAAGTCGTTTTGTAGTCGAAATTTTCTGCCAGAAGAGGCAGAAAGACAGGCTTGCGGTTTTTTTAATAAAAATAGCCCTTGATTTGTAAGTTAAAAACCGGAATTTCTATGTATTTAAGTTATTAGGTTCGGCTCATGAAAGGTTCGGTGTCTATCAGTGGGTGTTACTGTTACCAGAGCAACAGTTAAAGGTCAAGATCTTCAAAACATTAACTCAGACGCCGCCCACCTTGTTTTAGTCAACAAACAATGAAAATTACTTAGCTTTCTAAATCCTACAATTAGGGATCGAGAAGATAAGGTTATTTTCGCTGCCAAAACGTTGTTAATGACTATAGGCTAGTCAGACACTTGAAAGGAATCATCATATTATATATGTGTTGTTAGCTCGCTAAGTTTGCCTGACCTTAGTGTTTAGGCGCGGATAACCGCACACTGTTTATCGTTTGTCGTTTCAGCAGAAAATTAAAATCGACGAACAGGTGATCTGAAGGCTCAAACTGTGAGACACTTAGCTGGTAGCCTTCGAAACAGGCGCTATTGACACGCAATCACGTCCGCTTCGAGCTTGCCTGAAAAAAGCTAAAAACTAAGGCCCTATTCCGCAGACTACATAATTTGTAAAATGCGGTTGCCTTATTGCCTTAGGTATTTCCGGTTGTCTCTTTATCTGATTCCGATAAGAAAGGAAATCAAATGATAAATTACATGCATTATGTATTTCACTTTCCCAGGAGCCAGAGGAGCCTATTTCCGTGACTTCCCCCATCATATACTGCATGCCGGTTCTTAAACAATAGAGAGTTTTAGATCCGAGTTTACCGCAAACCTCTAACCGCGGTTTGCGGTTACCCGTCTGTGGTTCGACGGTCAAACAAAATTCGATTTAGATTGGCGGTGGATTAAATTAAGGCCGCCATTTTGAATCAGCAGCCATGAATGGCACTTGTTTTCAAGATCCAATAGGATTTATAAAATTTTGCATTTCGCCCGAATTTGTGCCTCTGTTAATGGATAAAGACTTGCTCCACAAGATTTTTGTATCATTACGTGGGATGAAACAAGAATTATACGCTAAAAGTGTTCAGGTAAATGACATACGTAAAAACCCATCTCCCCACGTTGGAAACGCACGTCGTAAACCTCAAACGTGAAGCGAAAGACTTGTCACGTGACCTCCAGCGGTTAGAGGTTCGCGGTAAACTCGGATCTAAAACTCTCTAATAGAGAGTTTACCGCGAACCTCTAACCGCGGTTTGCGGTTACCCGTTTGCGGTTCGACGTTCAAACATAATTCGATTTAGATTGGCGGTAGATTAGATTACGGCCACCATTTTGAATCAGCAGCCTTGAATGGCACTTGTCATATTCAAGATCCAATAGGATTTATCAAATTTAGCATTTCGCCCGAATTTTTGCCTCTGTTAATGGATAAAGACTTGCTCCACAAGATTTTTGTATCATTACGTGGGATAAAACAAGAATTATACTCTAAAAGCTTTCAGGTAAGTGACATAGGTGAAAACCTACCTCCCCACGTTGAAAACGCACGTCGTAAACCTCAAACGTGACGCGAAAGACTTGTCACGTGACCTCCAGCGGTTAGAGGTTCGCAGTAACCTCGAATATAAAACTCTCTAAGAGGGGGACAAGGGGGTTTACGGTATTGCGGTATTGGGCTTTTTTTCACGCGGTATTTCGGTAATTTTAATTTTAACGTGCGGTATTGCGGTATCATCTAGCTCTGCGGTATGCTTTCAAGAGTTATTTTCATTGGAGTTAATTAGCTGTTGGGTCGACCTACCAAAAGGCTGAACGAATGCAGTTTACGTTTCAGTGAAAATTTGCGAAAAACTTGCGAACTACCAAAATATTAAAAAAAAAACACATGGAAATCTGGCAGATCTGATGCCTGAGATAATTAAACGCGCTAGATGGAAGCAACCATAAGTATTCGCAACCTAAATATAAATGTGATTGAAATATGCGGTATCGGTATTTTGACGATTTTCGACGGGGTATATCGGTATTTGCCATTTTTTCTTACGGTATTGCGGTATTGGGGACCCCTCAATGTCCCCCTCCTCTAATGTACCACCTTATCTTTGGAGGGCCTTTGACTGTAAAAATTTCGTTGCCAACCTGAAAGAACGTGCTGGACCAAGACGAGCGTCGCTACAATCACGACTCTAGTTAGTTTTCCTAGTTGTTTGTCAGAATGCATCCTAATCTTGGTGATCCTGTAGTACAAATCCACAAATTTTCGAGGTATCAAGGGCGACTGCCGATTAGCCGCCCCTAGTGATTTTATCCTCGGCATCTCGGCCACTCGAGTGACGAACGCGATCCCTAATCAATGATTACCTCTAGTTAACTAGTATAGGCAATCGACATTCTATGACGTTTTGAACCTTAAAAAAGCGAGTACATCAGAAAAGTATTTTTGATCAGCACCGCTATTTAGCTTCTTTTGACGCTTTTGTTAATCCGATTAAAAGCCTCCTCGGATATATATAAGCTTCATCACCAACTCGGTCCCCCTAAAACTCCTTACGAAGTTGTTTTAGCCCAGGGCTTAATTGTACGCGGCTCCCAACACTATTAAGTGCGAATCGGCAGGTGTTTGTTAGTGTTGATTGGGTGGACGTTAATGCAGATTAAATCTGGAACATAAATACTTTGGCCTAAGGGGCTACAACTTGAAGTGAACTATCCAGAAACCGGTCCTTTGACATTTTTTTGACATCCGAAATGCTGTGAAGCCGGCTCATCAAAAATGCTTTTGCTACTGCTAATCGTTTTTTCCGTGACCACTGTATACCGCACAAGCCGTATTTCAGCGCCCGGTTTTCAAGCTGTTAACTTTGCTCAGACAAAAGAAAGACGAAAATTGAACGGAAGCGTGATAAAGCAAGTTGATGTGATGTCAGAGGATGAGTGTAGTCTTCCATGCGTCAGGAATCAACGTTGTGTTTCTTACAACTTTGAGAGAACAAAGAACGAATCAGGGACATTCATGTGTGAGCTGAGCAATAGACCTTTTTACCGATACAGCGGCCATATTGAATTAATTCGATTTAATTAACAATTAACGAATGAGGCTGAGTATCTTATGAAGAATTATGGAGATCGAGGAGGGTGTTATCCGTCGAGGCCGTAGGCCGAGGCGGATAACACCCTCCGAGATCTCCATAATTCTTCGTAAGATACGAAAGCCGAATGCAATAATTGTTTTATTATTCATTCAAAATAATTCCTAGTTTAAAAACAAAGCTAAAACATACTTACCTCCATCGATGTTAAGTTCACCTTCGATAGTGCACATTTAGGGTTGTTTAACTCCGCTAATATTCTCCAAATAGCAGATGTCGCCCTTCGAGTTGTGTTCTTGCTGGTCTTGCCTTATTTTTAGCTATAATTTCGCCTAGTTCTTACTCTTGAAACGAGTGAAATGTCCGCCATTTTTTGTTTTCACAACCAAAACAATTCAGCCTCGTCCCCAGGTCTTATCGGTTAACGGTCCATTATCCTGCAAGAACGCTGCATTTTTGACGTCATTTCCTCGTTAACCACAAAATTCTTCCAAATTTGGTCATCAGTAACTGGTTATGGTAAATTATGCTTGTGCTTTTAACCAATCAGAATAGGGGAACTATTTTGAATGAATAATAAGGAGTATTATAGAATGCCCAGGGGGCATGAGCACATTTCGATTGTATTTTCAGGCGCTTTTCGGGACATTTTTTCTTAAAGTTTTCTTAGAATAAGATTGTAATGGGAAAAAAAAAATCGTTGTGCCGTGTTTGGATGTAATAATGATCGTCTTTTTCTAGTTTAGTATTAGAAATATGGTCTTTCACTGTATATTTCACGGGAAAATTTATTCCAAAAGTTTCACATTGAGACCTGAATTTCAGTCAAAATATTTTGGAATAGGGCGTTCACCGTTCGAATTGGAGCTTTTTTTCTCTTCACAATGACGAAATAACCATCCTTTAAATGCCTTGATCACCTAAATATTTTACCAAGATCAAACCCAAAATAAAAGCAAATACCGTTTTTGTTATCAACATACATGTACTAACGGTTGGCTGTCATAATATAAAGCATTGCATTCAAAGGTACGTTTTTAGCATGAGAAGGCGATACAAGCTGGAATCAAGTGAAATTAAGCAATTCGTAGAACCGCCCGCTTGAGGGGTATACATCCCCTGAAGGCCTTCGTCTCCAGAATGTTAAGAAAACATTAAATGACATCAATTAAACAAACCTAAAAGCAGAGCTCCAAAAGGAAAATAAGTAAGATTATGGAAACACAGTCATGGCAATTCTTAAGCCGAAACTGGAGGGGAGAGCCTCATAAACTATTAAACAAATCATTACCCATTTAAAAAAAAAAGCCCTTAATGTTAACGCGTCAGACATTACCAGAAAATCGAACTGTGAATCAATGCAAACCGATGAATTTTATCACATTTTCGACACCCACTGACCAATCTTAATCTAGCATAATTATCTTTTACGAGTAATTTCAATTACACCTGCGTATCTAAAGGTGCCTTAGACAACCCAGCACGAGACTAAAATTTGAAAACAATGCGTCGAGAACATTTGTCCCTACTTTTGAAATGATGTTGTTCACTAGAGGAAAAGTTAAAAGCAATTCACAATATCGGATTCCTTGCTGTTTCAAAAATCCATGCACGAATAATAGGAAGAATGGCGCCTTGTCATTCTCTGGGCAGGCAACTAGTTTTGAAGGGGACAGCAATGTTCCGGTCAAGGCTTGAAGGAACAGTTTTTCATTGTTTTGAGCATTTTCGATCTAAAATTAAAATTTAAAAATGCCGATCCCCTTAAAAGTCAAAATTTGTTTAAATGTAGAATTCCCATCAATTTGTCACCAATTAAACTTAACAGGGATTTCCTATGAGATATTAGGCCTTAATTTTTTGGCTTCATCGACATTGACATTTTTAGTCAAATTAATTCATCTAAGACATTTTCATCCTCAAAACAGAGTATCTGCGAGTCAAGCATTAATAATCCTTGTGGAAACAAAGGAATTTGTATCCCAGACTACTTCAGGAGCAGTTTTGAATGCAAATGCTACACTGGATATGGAGGAACGCCTTGCAGTAAGTAATGGGCCATTTTCTATATACTAAAACTCAGCATGATAACTAGCTTAGAGGACACAAACAATGAAGCTGAATAAACAGGATTAGTAAAACCCAACTAGTGGTCTATTATTAATGCTGCGTTCTGATTGGTTGAGCTACTACTAGGCTATATGTTATAGCCCACTAGTAGCGAAAAGCGCGGGCTTTTTGGCGGCAAAAAAGGATTAAAGTCTAGCTTTAACTAGCTAAAAGTTTTTTATTCTCGATATTTTTGACCAACTAGTTGGATTTTACTAAAACAATTATTCCTCTCGTCCTCATGGGCTATTGACTCAGAGCCCATTCGGGCTCGAGGAATAATTGTTAAATAGACACGGTTCATTCATTTTGTTTGTTAGTGTCCTCTAAGACTCACTATTACTGAGGAATTTTGATATATCGTTTAAGTGGCCTTCTCAAACGGAAGGGAAAAGACAGCAATTGGTGTGGATAAAACATTCCTGTATCTAGCTGTAAGTTGTAACTGTTTACCAGTAGGATGCCTACACACAATATACAATGTTTCATTTCCACAATTGGTTTGGTTCCATTAAGTCTGATAAGAATTGGAAAACATTTTAGGAGGAGTCAGACACGCGGGACACGCGGAAAGTTACTAACAAGGAGAAGGAGTAAGGAAAAAAATTCCAACGCCTGAGAGGCAGTGCGTTGAATAATGAACACATTTAAATAATAACAAAAAAAAAAACAAGTAAATAACTAGTAAATGATTTTTTAAAAATACCTACTCCTTGGATTGATGGTTCTGTCAAAGACATACCAAACGAGAAAAGCTCGAGCCTTGGGGGCGTAGCTTATTACCCTTTCGTAAACGGCACTTAACCACCTTTAACGGTCGATCCAACCATTACTAACCAAGCCTTAGTCATGATAGATGTAATACATTCCCTGGATTAATTTACAAAAGGCAAATAATACGTCTTCGTCGAATAGTGTTAAAAAGAACGTCGTTGGAGCCCAAGTTGAATTTTCGTTAAAATTTATGGGAAGGGCTAGGGTCACCTGTTATTGATGTAACAGTTAAGAAAGACAGTTTGTCGGTGTATGAACTTAATTTTTTTCGGAATTTTGGATGGTCACCGAATTGGGGTGGCGTGCAATAAGCTGGGCAAAATTTGGAAATCTAGCCCGTGTAGGGAATTAAAGGGTAGGATATTCCTGACAACAGTTGAACGTGTTTTCCTTTACGGCAGCGAAACATGGACTCTAACCAAAAGCACAGAAAAGAAAGTTGATGGCGCCTGTACTAATTTGCTTCGCACAGCACTAATTAACGTTTCTTGGAGGGAACACATCCCAATTAAAGATCTGTACGGTTACCTGCCAAAAGTTTCTGGCAAGATCAGGGAAAGAAGAATGAGATTAGCTGGGCATTTTGTTACACACAAAGAGGAGAGGGGGCATTGAAGCTTGTTTTATGTCAGCCACAATTCAACACTGACAAACTAAGAGAGGATTACCTAAGACCACGCACATACACACTTTGCTTAAGGACTCTGGGTTCGCCAGTATTGGAGAACTCAAAACGGCAATCAGACCAAAGTGATTGGCGAGGGAGAATCCATGCTGTTCGGACGAGCGCTTGACCAAACTTAAAACTAACTAATTAACTTGCCTTTTCGAAATGGAGGTTAAGACTCAAAATATTAGGAAGCTCGTCAACGTTTTTGAGCAGCGTAAGTCAACGGGAAGTGAAGTGAAGTGCATTCTTGGGAAATGGTGTTGTCCACATTTTCGATTAAATCGTTTCTATAGGAGTAAGGACACCTAGCCATCAAATGTAATAGCGTCAAGGCATATTAAAACAGAAAAGGTGTCACCAGTGGTGAAACGCCTCTGGTTATGATCCCTATTAACTTTTGGACGCTTTTGACGCCTTTACGGTGGCCAACTTGTAACGTACCTCAATCAGATCTTGTGTATATATTAATTAGTTTCTAATTACTTACAGAGGAAATGAAAAGCTGCCTTGGACTTTCTCAGAATGGTTTCACTTCTCATGGCGTCTATCACATCATGCCAGATGGTTGTAAGCCGATACAAGTGCTTTGTGACATAACCAAAGACGGTGGAAGTTGGACCGTGTTTCAGAGACGTTTAGACGGCTCGGTGGATTTTCAGCTCGACTGGAAATACTATAAAAATGGGTTTGATGATATGAGCGGTGAATTCTGGCTTGGAAACGACAATCTTCAGTGTTTGACAGCCACCCATGATGTCATGCTTAGAATTGACCTGGAGGACTTTGATGGCAAAATTTCGTATGCTGAATATTCCACTTTTAAGGTCGCTGAAGGGGTGGATAAATAACGTATTGCGGTTGGAAGGATACCATGGCACAGCTGGTGACTCCATGACGGATAGCGTTAGGTTTCGACCCGCAAAGTAAGTATTGATTTTAGACTGGTGCGACTTACCACAGCACACTCTTGTTCTTGCCGTTCTTCTCCTTCTTCTCCTTAATCTCCTTCTATTCTTTC
Organism: Porites lobata; assembly: GCA_942486035.1. Taxonomy (NCBI): domain Eukaryota; kingdom Metazoa; phylum Cnidaria; class Anthozoa; order Scleractinia; family Poritidae; genus Porites; species Porites lobata. The sequence goes on from CALNXK010000405.1 coordinate 51,497, forward strand.
TTCTTTTTATTGTTATTTTATCATAATTTTTTTAATAAATCGTTATTGTACTTTCCGCCACACGCACAACAGTTACATATTTTACGGTAACCAGTAACTAAAATAAAAATAAAAGGCTAAACAGGAAGCTATAACTGTACAGAACAGTCCAGTGCGTAAAAACTGACAACTCCACAAAAAAAGAAACAAATTTAAGCGGGCGAGATCGTCACCGAAAAAGGTGCTCTTAAGTAGGTTAATTTTCTGGCATTTATCAATTTGCCATTGAGCTAATACTTTTGTTGCTAGTTTAGAGGAAGTGGGGTGTTTTCTTAACGTTTTGCATTGTTGATAATATTTCTAAGTTTGAAAATTGGGATTCAAAATTTACGTTTTGACCAATACTTTTGAAGGAGGTTTGTAATCGTTGAAGACCAACTGCAAGCTGGATAGGTTGAGTTTTACCTTGTGTTTATCATTAAACCATCCGTATCACCTCTTGCGAAAGAGAGAGGCCACCAAAGCACTCCAGAAAAGCGTGTTGTATAGAATCACATGATCTACAGTAGATGCACTCGTCGTCAACAGAAATTTAAATCTCTGTTGCTCCATATTTGGTTACTAAGACACGATGTAGCAGTTTTAAGGAACATTTCTCAATTTCTTGTCAATAGATAGCCCCAGTATATTTTTAAACAGTTCTTTCCATATACTCTTGATGTCAACTAGTATTATGCTTTCACCACGTTTTTACGGTTGTGGGTGCTACATCGCATTTTTGAAAGCAAGAATGTCTTCTTTTTCTTTATTTTCTCTTTCAACTACTTGTTAAATTTTAACGGAAACGTCTTTATCCTACACTTTCACTGTTCGCCCCATGTATGGGTCTGTTTGCCCCATGTGTGAGTCTGTCCTCCCTTATACGGGTCTGTTTGCCCCATTTATGAGAATCCAAGACAGTCCTGGGTTCTGGATTCCACGCTTTGCATTCCGGATTCCAGGTGCTGGATTCTAGCCTTTGTAAGGGGAACTGGATATCAGTCGTTAGTGGGATTATGGATTTCTTTGGCTGTATTCTGGATTCCAAAGCCCAGGATTCCGGATTCCACAAGTAAAAAATTCCGGATCTCGGATCCCACGAGCAAAATTTTCTTGGATTCAGGCCTTTAGGTGGGGCCAGACTGTAGAACATTTGTGATGTTATTTTATTGTTGGGCGCGGGAATTATATTTTTTCAAGTACGTCTGTATCGCGGACTACAGAAACACTCGTCCGCATTACTTTCTTCCCCGAAAGGAATCACATCATCTTCCGCTGAGAGGATGAGCTACAAATTCTTGGTTCGGTAACGCCCATTTGTCCAAATCAAGACCTTAATTCAAACCATTGTTCACAACTCTTCTCAAATTTACGTTCTGCAATCAGGAAGCCAATCAGTTTAGCACAAATAACAGTGTACATAAGTTGCCCTACGCTCTCTTTTGTGGTATATTTCATTTGATACACACACGACATATCTCCTTAAATGAGCCTAATAATACATTTGTTAACATGATATATTTCGATTATCTGTCTACCTTTCATTTAATAAGTATGTTAACACACTCCAGCGGTTCCTTTTGAGATCTAAACCCCGGGAAGATCTCAGTGTACGCGTGTTCTGAACAAAAAGTCTCAAAAACTATGCCCTTTGGTCAGACTTTGGAAAGCACAGATCAGTTCAGTTCCCTTCAGTTTATTGTTTTGCCATAAGTTGTACAAAAGCAAGGAAATCAAATTATTTAAACCCTCATGGCGTGGAAGCCCAAGAGAAACCACTGGGCTTATAAGGAATGGGTTCCTTCAGTTAAATAATAAGAACAAAATATTATCATAATTACACATGGAAAAATCAACACAGATCTATAAAGTATACAGGGAAGTGTACTCCCGGGGAGATGCACTATTTTTTCCCTCGGTGGATGGGCCGATAACGACTGTTCTCTATTTCCTAACAGCAACATGCAATTTTCAACCAAAGACGTTGATAATGACGGATCCAGCGCAAACTGCGCGGAGACACAAAAAGGAGGATGGTGGTATAACGCCTACAGTTGGGCAAATCCTAATGGCATATATTACAGTGGAAAATACAGCAACCAAAACGCCGATGGAGTAAAATGGGTCACACTAAGAGGACATTTGTACTCATTCAAACGTATTGAGATGAAAGTAAAACCCAAAGTGTAAACTGACACCAGGGTACAGTCGTACCTGTCGATGTTGTAACAATTCAGAAATTGACAGATTATCCTCGTTCAGCAGAATTCCCATAACACTGTTTTTACACTTTCTCTCACCCTCGTAGCGACAGGACATAATTTTGAGGAAAATAATATATGATTTCAATAAAAAGTATTGAAAACAGTAGCGATCTAGATAAGATATAAGATCTTCGAACAGTGATAAGAACGAACTTCCTTTTATTTATTCCCTGAAAAAGTCACACCATGCCTCACGAAATATTGGAAGAAAATATGGTCTCATAGCTGTACAGTCAGCCTTGCTTTTTTCACTGTTGAAATAGTTATAACATGTTTAAGAATCACAGCAGGTTAGTTTGGCGCAAAACATGAAAATTGTATGTTCATTAAATGCCCAAGTACTAAAATGCTTTGCGTATCTTTTTATTAATCTTTTTTTTTTTTCACCTTTTAGCGGTGGTGGTGTTGCGGAGGGAGCGGGTGAGGGTCGTATAGTAGAAAAGCTGGGAACAAATTAATTAGGAATAACAGCAGGAACAAGGGAACACAGGCAAATTACGACCCAGAGTCCTGAAGACCCTCACCTTCAGTGTTGTCATGAAGTTACTTACTTCAAAGGTCTCCAAGGCAAGTTAGCAGCATAGACTAGACGAGATTCTGAAGAAGAAAAGCCTTTTTGTCAAAAGCTGATGACGAATTCTAATAGTTCTCAAGATACTGTGCTTTAGTCACGGAAAACCTGTTACCAAAAATAATATCGCCATTTCAGGAATGAAATAACCTTTCAAATCATGTATTGATATTGAAATTAATACACTCCGTTAGTTAGCAATACAACACGTTCAGCTATAAAATCACCTCTTAAATTTGTTTTAAACTTCTTTGTTAAAAATTCTGTGATAATTACGAAGAATTAAGTCGAGCTTACTTGCGGATTAGATAAGAAACGAGGAGGCGATTAATTCCACACGAACTAGGATTTCCTCGCTAAAACGTTTTAACGTCCTTCTTTATCGACAGTCCAGTATTCTTCGGGACATTGACTTTTTATATCGTGCACTAGACCAGAAAACTCGACTACGAAATACTTTTAATCCAATTTCCTATCTTTTCACGAGTTTTAAAATATGGATGCCATACATGTATCATCAATTTTATTAATTTTATTGGCCCCGAAGCGAACCTTACTCAATGCAAATCGGCAGGTGTCTTTGTTGATTGGACAGATATATGGAAATTTCATTTGGATCATAGAAGCTTTGGTCTGGGGGCTTAAATCCAACAACCTGTTCTTTGGCAAAACTTTATTTTTAAAAGAGCGAAAGAGAAACCGGCCTCGCCGTCAAAAATGTTTTTTCTGCTTATCGTTTTTTTCTTCACAACTGTATACAGTACAAGCCGTATTTCAACGCCCGGTTTTCAAGCTGTTAACTTTGCTCGGGCAAAAGAGAGGCGAAAGTTGAACGGAAGTTTGCTAAAGCAAGTTGATGTGATGTCAGAGGATGAGTGTAGTCTTCGATGCGTCGGGGATGAACGATGCCTCTCTTACAACTTTGGAAATACAAGAAACGAATCAGGGACATTCGTGTGTGAGCTGAGTGACTCCGACAGATTTTTTGGCTTTGGTAATTTCACAGAAGATAACAATTTTACGTACAGAGGATTGCAGGTAACAATCGCTACGACATCAGTACAGCGTATAAATTTAAGTTTTTTTAATAATTATTAAACTGTCTTATTTTCCTTTAAACAGGGAATCCCGCTTAATTTCCACTGTGTTATTTCTAAAAATATCGCGCCAAAGAGAGGTACGAATTTAAAAGAATCAAAGTTTGTAAAAAGCTCTAATTTTTTCGGCAGTGGTCTCTTCGAGTGAGTAAGTACAAGCAAAACGCTTTGATGAAAAGCTGAGAAAACCGTTAATATTATGCAATATATCATTTGTTTTATAATTATTATTACGGACTGTGATTAAGATGAGAATGATTCCGTTATTTGATTATTGAGAGAGTTTCCTTAGAATGCTGGGCGATTTCACGCTAGAGATAATATAACATGCATAATCAGGATAATCCGGACTGGTTACGTAAGACTGATTACGGATCTGTTTTCACATTGACACCGTAAATTCGGTCAAACTATTTTGGGAAAGGAATATCACTGTTCGAATAGAGGCCTTTTTTCCTTCTCTTTAGAATTAAGAACAGGCCATCTTTTAGTTGCCTCGATTACCTACATTGTTCTCCAAGAATCAAAATTTGTAAAAATTTTTCTGCGGTGGTCTCTTTGAGTGAGTACTGGCAAAGCTCTTTGATGAAAAGCTGAGAAAACTGTTAATATTATGCTATACGTGATTTGTTTTTTAATTATTGTTACGGTGTGACTGAGATGACAATGATTCCGCTATTTGATTGAGAGAGTTACCGATTTCACGCTAGTAAATATAACATTATCCGGATAATCCGGACCGATTTAGTAAGACTGATAACCGATCTGTTTTCACATTGACACTCTAAATTCCGTCACACCATCTTGGGAAAGGATGATCAGCGTTCGAATAGAAGCTTTTTCTTCTTTGTCTTCAGAATGAAGAAAAGATAGACCATCTCTTAGTTCCCTCGATCGCCTGTAGAATTCTCCAAGATCAGACCCAAAATAAAGAGAAAAAATATATATATATAGCAGGTATTGTATTAACATAGTAGCATTTAATTTGTTATTCTATTAAGACTTTGAAGCGTTACATGCTTTTTGGACAAATCAGCATGAGTATGAGATACATGTTGAGAGTCCTGTGAAATATATGAAAGTAATTAACACTAACACCTGCTTATCTCTCCAGGCTCCAGTTGTTCAAACGGTGGATAGCGGTATCCAGCGGATAAATCTCTATCCAGTGGATAGTGATTTATCCGATGGTTAGTACCATCCACCTTTTAAATAACTGGGGCCATAATGTTAAGATATAAATTAAGTTAGGCCAATGGTTCCTTATGTACATACCGAGGCAAAGTTTACGTACAACAAAAGAAATAATACAACCAAAAATAAAGCGCCCAGGAGAACTCTATTGTTTGGTTCCTTTGTTTCTTTTGTGATGACGGTACCTGCAGAAAGACCCAGGCAAACCTAAAAGCGGAGCTCCCAAAGGAAAGCGTGTAACATAATTAAAATACAGCCATCTCAATTCGTGAACCGGACCCGGAAGAGAGAGAGCCACACATGCTATGGAAAAAATTATTACATGCAAGCCAATTAAAAACGCTCGTTGCGCTTCTTTTCTAGCAGAAAATCATACTGTAAATCAATGCAACCCGATATACATTAACACATTTTTTAAAACATTCATAAAAAATGACCAGTAAAGTTCGAAAAAAAGCCTTTCTCTTACCAGCAAAACTTTACCACTAATTTTTAAACACAGCTGTACATCTAAAAGTGCCTGTCATAACCTGAAATAAAGGGTGCGTTTCTTTACTAAAATTCGAGGTCGGATAAAAAATCCGGATCATTAGGATTTTTCGTTAAGAAAAGAAACGATGGATCCAAAAAACGATAATTTCCCATTCATTTCTATTACCAAAATATGGACGGTATCCTGGAGATAGAACAACACGGCTGCTGATAACGTTGCAAATTTGCTGATCCTTCATTGTGTTCTGGACGGTGAGCTTAAGGATATCGCTTAAAGATGAGCCTAAAAATAAGATATCTACTGGAAAGAACGTTAAATGTTGCCAGACTCGCAGGCGAAGTTGAGGAGCAGTTTTGTTTCGATTTGTCCTCGTGAACTATAGCAATGCAGGTCCTGTTTGTACTGCGATTTTACTATCCCGATAAAACGGATGAAATTGATCGTTTACCATGCCTCGAGTCGAGAGATGGCCGTGAAGATGAGTAGTGTTGTCAAACAGCTGCTGTATTCACCCTTGTCGAATTCGTAGTAAAGGAATGCTTCGGATCATGTATTTAAAGTATCCGGGTCTGGATATGATCCAAGGAATTCACCTCCCTTGTGGATCGATAATATCATTTGGATCAATAATCCGTTTTGGGGTTTTAGTAAAGAAACGAAATAACCGTTTTCGGATTAAAAATCTGGTTTTTGATTTTAGTAAAAAAAACGCACCCCAAAACTTGAAAATAATGCGACCAGAATATTACTCACATTCGGCCTTCGAAGCAATGCTGTATCTAGAGGAAAATAAACTGACAACTGAGTTTAAATCAATAGCCCATTTGCACGATGACGTAATTTTACTACTAAGACCAGAATCCTTCAGGATTTTGCTTTCTTGTGCAAATTAGGGCTTTTGTTATCGAAACCTCCCTGGGATTACCGAATTAGAATATGAAAGGAAAAACGAAAAGGATTGTGGTCGTAGTAGTAAAATGACGCCATCATGCAAGTGGCCTATTCGCAATATAAGACTATGTGGTTTTGAAAGAGTCAATGCAAGATAATAGGAAAACTAGTCTTGCCGTTGTCAAGGTACGCAACTAGTTTTCTAAGGCACAGGCGATGTTACCGTGAAGGAAAGCACTCTCTAAAACATTAAAAATGTTAAAATGTCCATCCACTCAAAAGTTAAAACGTTTTCAAATTTTGAATTCTTGCCAATTTGTTACTAACTGAACTTAAGCGGGATTTCCTACGAAATAAGGCCTTTGTATATCAGTATGGGCTGTTCCCCTTCTTACTCTTTATTTGCCTCTTTTTCCCCACATTAAATAACTGAGTTTAAAGAACCTCATTCTCAAAACAGAGTATCTGTGAGTCCAGCAACCATCTTCCTTGTGGAAACAAAGGAATTTGCATCCCAGACTACTTCAGGAGCAGCTTTGAATGCAAGTGTCACGCTGGATATGTAGGAATACCTTGCAGTAAGTAATTCAAAAGGTACACATAGCAAATTGTTGCTGCTAAAAATATCTACAAGCCGTAGCCGTCCATCAGTAAGATGCCTAAAATGTTTTTTTATTCCATACTTGGTTTCGGCTCCAAAAAAATTCTATTTCAATCGTATATCATGTTAGGAGGAGCCACAATAGCTTAGCACACTGAAAAGGCATACATGTATGAGTTAGGAAAACAATCCAAAGTAAATGTAGTGCGTTAAAATAGATCTAAATCCACCAGAAAATTTAAAAAGTAAACTGGCAGTAGCCGTTAGCAAGGAGGTGTGGGCGAAACCGCTTTCATATGAATGTGAATGCCCTGTAGTTATGGTGTCAACAAAAGGAATCACCGCGGATCATGAAAACTGGATTGAACAATACAGTAAACCAGGCTCATCAGTTTAATTCAACGATTTTATTCGCATTTGCTTAGATACAATTAACCTGCGAATAGTAAGGAGCGAGGAGAGACGTTTGTATTCGCCGGCAAAGATACATTGAACCCGGCACTGAAACAGCAATGCGTGACACAAGTAATGCGTGTATACAGCTGTCATGCACGACGTCTTTATTCAATCGAATATTCAATCCGTTTTCAATGACCAAAGGCCGTTGATATGAAATGGAAAAATTCCACTGGAGTTTAAAGCTTATTGAAGCTATCGGATGATAAGTAACGTAACATACTTGGAAAAGTATAAAAGTATAAAAACCATGCACTGCAATGAACCTGAAGCGATTTCTAGACTTTGCTAGCACTAGTACCTTACCGAAACCTTGTCCCACACTAAGCTGAGATCAGGTTCTACTTTTATTTTCCTGGCTAAAAAGATTCCAGGTCGGCAAGGCGACTCGAAAAGTCTTCCATTTAGTACAGTACTTGTGTACGTGAATTACGTGTGCTTGCGAATCGAATGTAATAATTATTGTTGCATCACTTGCATGTGCATTCAAAGTAACCGCTGTGACGTCAAGACAGACCTTAAACTCAACACCACGCCTCAACACTTGAACGCAGTGTTAAGTAAAATCGATATCACTATGACAGCAATAAAAAAACTTTGAAATCAATAAAAGCCGAATTCTAATCGGTCTAGTCCAGCAACTAAAAATGCGACACCAGGAACTCAAAGTGTAGTGTTTAATTAGCAAATAACCTTTTTCAGCTCTTTTGGAACAAAAGATATGATCTTTATGAAGAAGGTTCCACTGGTATCTAAGAACGACTGGCTGACCCTTTGTATATACTTTCAGAGGAAATGAAAAGCTGCTTTGAACTTTCTATGAATGGATTCACATCAGATGGCGTCTATTACGTCATCCCAGATGGTGGCAAGGCAATACAAGTACTATGTGACATGACTACAGAAGGTGGAGGCTGGACCGTTTTTCAGAGACGTTTAGACGGCTCGGTGGATTTTCTGCTCGACTGGGAATTCTACAAAAATGGGTTCGGTGATCTTAGCGGTGAGTTCTGGCTTGGAAACGACAATCTTCATCGACTGACAACCAACGCTGATGTTATACTTAGAATTGACCTGGAGGACTTTGATGGTAACATTACGTACGCTGAATATTCCACTTTCAAAGTTGCCGACGAGGTAGATAAATACCGCATTTTGCTTGGAGGATACAATGGCACGGCTGGTGACTCGATGGCAGTTACCTCTTCACAGTCAAAAACCGCAAAGTAAGTATGACTGCAACTGGAGTTATTCAGAATGCCTCCTCGTCCTCTTCCTCTTCCTTTACTACTATTAGTAGTAGTTGCAGTAGTAGTAGTGGTAGTAGTAGTAGTGGTGGTGGTGGTGGTGGTGTTAGTGGTAGTGGTAGTGGTAGTGGTAGTGGTAGTGGTAGTGGTAGTGGTAGTAGTAGTGGTAGTGGTAGTGGTAGTGGTAGTGGTAGTGGTAGTCACGGTAGTAGAAGTAGTAGTCGTGGCGGCGGCGGCGGCGGCGGTGGTGGTGGTGGTGGTGGTGGTGGTGCTAGTAGTAGTAGTAGTAAGTAATAAGTAATAAATTGCTTTATTTGCATGACCGCATCATTTTACAGTATTGCAAAAGCATGCTTATGACAATCAAAATATAAAACAAACAGCACTAATAATAATCTAGAAAAATTCAGTTACATTACTAACAATGAATCACGTATTTTCATACAGGAGGAAACAAACTTCATAACTGACTTATTTACATGATGTTCCTTCGAATTCATTATCAGTTTTATGCTTTCTGGAGATGATTTATTGTCAAAGTCAGGTGTTATTCGATTGATTTGATTAATAAATGCCTGTCTCTATACTGAGTATTTGTTACATAGAAAGAGGAAATGAATCTCATCTTCTACCTGATTTGAGTTACATAAGGGAAATAATCTATTTTCTCTTGGCAAATGATCGATTTGGTATCGACCATGTTCAATCACAAGTTTGTGATTACTTATTTTAAATTTAACAAAATTCTGTCGTTCGTCATAATGTCTTAGCTGGTAGAGATAATCAGATGTAGAATATTCATCTTTAAAAGTTTTATAAAATTTTAGTTTTTTTGAATTTTCAAGGCTGTGCCGCCAAAAAGATAAATATTTCTCTCTCATTTCTGTGGTATATCGTCTAATTTTATCATTATCTAGAGATTCAGCATCTAAACTGGTTAGATTGTATTGTTCAAACATGTTTATGAAATTGGAAAAATATCCTGAATTATTCATAGAATGTAGATTCTTTGACATAAGCAAAGACTGTTTGACTATAGAGTCATTATCTTTGTTGTTGAAGTAAACAAAATATTTCATAATTTTCTGATTTATCGGGATAAGCAGCGGCAGCCTATCAAGTTCAGCTCTGTAAGCTATCTCAGAGGTCTTATTGTTAACCTCTAAGTAACGTTTACAGAATTTGAGGAAGATTTTTTCTATTGGGGAGCTATCCCATTTTTTAAAATCTTGCTTGGTGCACATTCCCCATACCTCGCTGTTGTAACTCAAGATTGGGAATACCATGGTGTCAAAAATTTGGGATGCAGTATTAGGATTAAGTTTGTTAAGAATTTCCCGCTTCCGAATACTAGAAAACGCGTGAAGGGCCTTTTCTTTTAAGTGTTCGAGTGCAAGTGTAAAGTTTCCCGTTGGGATTAAACGTGTACCTAAATAAATGTATTCTTAGACAATTTCAATTGACTCACTGCCTATGTTGAATTTGATGTCAATAGATTTTTTTGGGCATTTCTGGAATATCATAATTTTTGTTTTCTTCGGATTAATTTTTTGCTTCCATTTGTCACAATACAAGGAAAGCGAATTTAAAAAGTTCTGTAATCCAGTTTTCGATCTTGATAGAATAACTAAATCATATGCGTACAAAAGTGAATTTATTTTTTTCCCATTTGGAAGAACAAATGGGTCAGATAAGGTGTTTTCGAATAAATGTGTTAGATTGTTTAAATAGAGGTTAAATAAAGGAGGGCTTAAAATACAGCCTTGACGTACACCTCTGGAATATGAAAAAGGCTGTGTTTTGTTTTCATCGATTTTGATGGAACATGTCGAGTTGCAATAAAGGCTTTTCAGGAGGTTGTACAAGTTTCCTCCTATATTCGTTTTTAGCAGCTTATAAAACAATCCTTCGTGCCAAACAGAGTCAAACGCTTTGCGGAAATCTACGAAACAAGCGTAGACTTTTTCCTTGTGATAATGTACATATTTATCTATTAGGGTCCTTAGAGTGAAAACATGGTCTGCAGTGCGGTTTTCAGGCAAAAAGCCAATTTGGGAATTATGTAATATCTTATTTTCCTCATTATACTACTACGTGGGAAATTTCTGCAATTTGATTGGCTTAGAGGAGTGGTATTTCAGCTTAATTTGAAATACCTACATGTGAAAATTACAAAACCTTTGTGGGTAGTAGTATAAACAAAAAATACAAGTGAAGTCTTAAAATAGAACAGAACAGTTTTCCAAGGCAACTAGAAACACGCATGCCTCTGTAATTTGTTGGATCACTCTTGTCACCAGATTTGTAAATTGGGGTTATGAGGCCTTGACACCAAACATCCGGCCTTTTTTCCCGGATTGCAAAATGAGGTTTGACATAGACAGGCATTAGTGGTTCGAGGCTTGCTTTGATCATTTCATTTCGTATTTTGTCAACAAATTCTTCGCCGCTTGACGTATTTCCCCCTCAGTTATCTCATAATCGAGATAGGCAAACTGTTCAATTTCGTGTTCTAAAGAATTTAGTTCCCTATGGATTTCATGTTCATGCGTGGAATTCGTCGGGTCAATAGAATGCAGAGATTTGAAATGGTGAAGCCATGATTCTTCCGAGATTGGGGCAGGAACATTTTCGTTGAAAGTGTCGCTCATCGAATTTAAACAATTCCAAAATGACGGCTTGTCGGTAGCAGTAGTAGTAGTAGTAGTAGTAGTAGTAGTAGTAGTAGTAGTAGTAGTAGTAGTAGTAGTAGTAGTAGTAGTAGTAGTAGTAGTAGTAGTAGTAGTAGTAGTAGTAGTAGTAGTAGTAGTAGTAGTAGTAGTAGTAGTCTGTAATTGTTAAAATTTACCTTGAATTATATAATTTTCGCAAGGTATTAGCTTTTTTCTCTTCCTCTATCATTCACTGAAGTCGAAAACAAAAATACATAGTTACACTTTTATACACTCTAGAGGTTCAATAAAAAATCAAGCCCGATTTCCGACCTTATTGGGCAAATTCTATATCCATTTTCAGACCAAAACATCCAAAACATCTCAAAAAATTATACCCTTTGCGCCGCCCCGTAAATTATACCGCGAAGTTTTCCCCGTGGGATGCGCTATCTTCTCCCGGGCGAGAGATGAGTATTATCAAGACTGTTTCTTTTATATCTCGACAGTAACATGCAATTTTCAACTAAAGAGAGAGACAACGATTTATCCAGCGTCAACTGCGCGGTGAGACACAAAGGAGGATGGTGGTATAACCAATGCTCTTGGGCAAATCTCAATGGCGTATATTACGGCGGAGAATATAGCAGCCAATACGGCGATGGAGTAAAATGGGTGACTTTAAGAGGACAATTTTACTCATTCAAACGTACTGAAATGAAAGTAAAACCGAAAGTATAAAATAACATCTACAGCATAACACCTCGATGTTGAAATAATTCAGATATGAATAGATTAGTTACTATGTCTCTCCCTGGGGCAGGAGGAGGGCATTCAAAAATTCAAATTTATTCAAGACTCTCCACTGTTATTCTAAACGTGCGTTTACTTCTGGCCCCTGCTTAGTAAGTAATGCAAGACATATAAGCAGACGGCAGACCTGGTTTTTTATCATAGTTATGATTAAGGGGGAAATCTGTAGTGGGATTGAAAACGAGGTTTTCAATAGAGGCAGGTATCTCAAACGCTTTTGTACCTACAAGAAAATCAATAAGATTTTCTTAATGTTCAATTATTCTTTATAAAAGATGCCAAAAATCGTAGAAATCGGTTAAATCTTTTCTGCCCAAAAACTTAATACAAAAACATGACCAACCCAAAACGCATATAAATAGGGGTTCGGGCCACCTTAACAACTAGGAAAACTAACTAGGGTAGAGATTGCAGCGACACTCGTCTTGGTCCAGCAGGGTACGTTCTTTCAGGTCGGCAACGAAATTTTTACAATCAAAGGCCTTCCAAACAAGAGGTGGTAGATTGTTCAAGAACCGGCATGCAGGTATATGTTGGGGTAAGTCACAGAAATAGGCTCCTGGGGAAGTAAAACATATAATGCATGTAATTTATCATTTGATTTGCTTTCTTATCGGAATCAGATAAAAGAGACGACCGGAAATACCTCTGCCGTCGCAATAAGGCAACCGCATTTTACAAATTAAGTAGTCTGCAGAACAGGCCCTAGCTTTTAGTGTTTTTTCAGACGAGCACGAAGCGGACGCGATTGCAAGTCAACACATACATCTAGCCGAATTTTTGAAACATACCTCAAAACGGGCCAGAATATTCGCACAGGAACCTGGCGATAGCCAGGTTTCTGGTCACTGCGGTGAGAAAAAACATAGGGGGCTTGCTGTCCTGGTTAGTCTCATTGTGCCTGAGCTAACTCGCCATGGGTTGGAAAGGGGCCTCCATGTCAATCCCTAGGCGGGGAGGGTGCTGCAAAAGCGTGGTACCCTCCGTTAGTCTTGCTCAGGGAGAGTCAGTGCACTGGTCATGTCTGCCTTTAGTTTGTCATGTCACCTTAAGATAACCATGGGTAAGAACTGAGTTTCTTGGCGATATTTGCTTTAGTTGAGTCAGTTTAAGGTGTGTGGGCTCCAGGAGTCCGATGGTACGGTTTTTCATAAATCCGGCTAGACATACATACATGCATACATACATACATAACCTAGAGTAGCTAAACTATATAGCTAATATCTTCCAGAAACAAATTAAGATAACTTAAAACTGAAAAATAAAATACAGACAAAAAGTTAGTGAAAACTAATCAAACGTATTGAGACTTTGCACTCGTCGCTTAAAATCATTAAAAGTACACTTCCTTAATTCGTCGGGAAGATCGTTCCACTGTTGGGCGGAAAAATAAGAAAAAGAGTGTGGTCCATAGGTTGTTTTTCTAGGATTGCTTTGACTCAATGTATGGGTAACGCGCAAATTATAAGGCGAACAGTAAACATATATTCCTCATATTACTTTGATACTCATTAAAAAATAGTGATTAGACTCTTCTAAACTAGTATTAAGAAATTCTGAATGCCTGTTAATAGCACCTGTTCCACAGGGCTACAAATTAGGTGTCTCACAGTTTGAGTTCAGATCACCTATTTGGAGTTTTCAATTTTCTGCTAAAACGATAAACGATAAACAGTGTGCGATTATCCGCGCTTGAACAATGAGGTCCGGCAAAATTAGCGAGCTACAAACACTGTTCCGTCAATGTAGTCTTACTAGTCTGGTCAACAACGTTTTGGCAGCAAAAATCACCTTATCTTCGCGATCTATAATCACTTAGGATTTAGAAAGCTACCCAATTTTCATTGTTTGTTGACTAAACAAGGCGGGTGACTTCTGTGTTTAAATTTTTGAAGATCTTGACCTTTAACTGTTGCTCTGGTAACAGTAACACAAACTGACAGACGCTTTTAATCGTCTGTCAACCTTTCATGAGCCGAACCTAATAACTTGTAGTACATGGAAATTCTAGACTACGAGTAGTCCCCCATTTTTCCTCAGGGATAGTAGAGCGAGCGAAACGCGAGCACCCGTGAAACTATCCCTGAGGAAAAATAGGGGACTACTCGTAGTCTATACAAATTCCGGCTTTTAATTGACGAATCAAGAGCCATTTTTATTCAAAACGGCGAGCCTTTCTTTAGGCCTCTCCCGGCTGGAAATTTTTACTACGAAACGACCTTGATCGAGATGCCTAATTTTTCCCAAATCATAATTAAAATTACATGTAGTCGCATACCATAAACTTCCGCTTACAAGCCTCCCCTTCCTCCCCCCCTCTCAGTTATATAAGCCACCCTCTAGCTTGTATTGAAATGAAATCGACTTTTTATGACGTTTTGAAGCTTAAAAAGAGAGTATATTAAGCATTTTAATCAGCACCGCTATGTAACTTTTTTTTTTTTTTAAAAAAAAAAAACCCCCTCGGATATATATAAGCCTCATCCCCTCCCCCTCCCCCTAGTTTATAAGCCAAGGACTTATAAGCGGAACTTTACGGTAATTGTTTTGGCATCCAACACTATTAAGTGAGAATCGGCAGGTGCCTGTCTGTATTGATTGGGTAGAACTTTTATAATTACATCTGAATCATAAATTAACACTTTGGCCTAAGAGACTATAACTTGAAGGGAACTATCCAGGCGATCGGTTCTTTGGCATTTTTTAGAATAACCAAAATTCTGTGAAGTCGGCCCCATCAAAAATGCTTTTGCTCACTCTGATCGTTTTTTCCTTGACCACTGTACACAGCACAAGCCGTATTTCAGCGCCTGATTTTCAAGCTGTTAACTTTGCTAAGGCAAAAGAGATGCGAAAATTGAACGGAAGCGTTATAAAGCAAGTTGATGTGATGTCAGAAAATGAGTGTAGTCTTCAATGCATCTCTGATGAACGATGCCTCCCATACAACTTTGGGAACAAAAGGAACAAATCAGGGACATTCGTGTGTGAGCTGAGTGACTCCGACAGATTTCTTGGCTTTGGTAATTTTAAAGAAGATGTCAATTTTACGTACAGAGGAATGCAGGTAACAATCGCTGCAATGGCAGATGCTGCGCTGAGTTTAATCTATTATTATTATTATTATTATTATTATTATTATTATTATTCAATCGTGCTAGTTTCTCTAAATCAGGAAAATCCCGCTTGTAAAAGAAACAAAACCTTATTCGTATGCTATGTCAACATTATTTTCCACTTTCTTATTTCTAAAAAGATCGCGCCTAAGAAAGAAAAAAGAATTAAAGGTAAAAAAAAATCTGAAAAGCCCTCATTTTTTCTGCAGTGATTTTATCGAGTGAGCACCATAAAGGCCTTTTGAGGAAAAGATTAGAAAACTGTTTTGATATTATACTCTAGAATTTGTTTTATCAGTAGTAAGGTGTGACTAACATGGCAATCATTCCGCTGTTTGATTAAGATAGTTTCCTTAGATTTGGGGAATTCACGCTAGACGGATAAATTAAGATTGATTACCTTCATGTTTTCACATGGAGACCGGAATGTCAGTCATAATATTTTGGAAAAGGACGATAAACACCTTTTGAATAGAAGCTTTTTTTTCTCTTCAGAATGAAGAAAAGACCATCTTTTAGTTGCCTCGATCACCTAAATAGTTCTCCAAGATCGAACCCACAATAAAGAGCAAATACATACCAAAATTACATTCTTTTATTAACATAGTAGCACTTACGTTTTTCTACTATTAAGACTCAACAAAGCGTTGCATGCTTTTCGGACAAATTAGCATGAGAAAGCGATACATGTCGAGAGTCCTATGAAATAAATGAAAGCAATTCATACAACCACCTGCTAATCTCTCCCGAATGTTAAGATATAAAATTAATTTAGGTCAACGGTTCATTCTGTAGGTACCGAGGCACAGATTACGTACAACAAAAGAAATACCGTATTTCCTCGAATAATAGCCGGGGGCGATTATTCGAGGGTGGCGATTATTTCAACTACATGTATTGCTCACTGGAAGTCGTGCAGTAAATATTCAAATAAACTAAACATTGGCTTTTTAAGTGTTCCAGTTTGTTTCCTTGGGTTCAATTTCAATATCCTCGGTGTCAGAGATTGAGTCGTCACTGATTAGTTTTGTAACTATTCAGTTGTAAACAATCAGTAAATGAAAACTTGTTCATTACTCTAGGTGTCAATCTTACCTTGACGGGGAGGGAATAAAAAAAAGAGAAGACAGTGAAAAGGGTGGGGGGAGGCGATTACTCGACGGAGGCGATTAATCGAGGGACGGCTATTATTCGAGGAATACAGTGATACAACCAAAAAATAAAGCCCTCAGGAGAACTCTATTGTTTGGTTCCTTTGTTTCTTTTGTGATGACGGTACCTGCAGAAAGACACAGGCAAACCTAAAAGCAGAGCTCCCAAAGGAAAACGCGCAAGGTAATTAAATCAATTTCTGAACCCGAACTGGAAGAGATAGAGCCACACATTCTATGAAAAAAAATTATTACAAACCAATTAAAAACGCTTGTTAACGCTTCTTTTCCAGCAGAAAATCATACTGTGAAACAGTGCATCCCGATATACTTAAACACACTTTAACATTCATAGCAGATGACCTGTAAGTTTAGAAAACCAGCTTTTCTCTTAATCTAGCATAACTTTACCACTAATTTTAAAACATAGTTTTTCATTTATAAGTGCCTGACATAGCCTAATTTGATTGAAAATAATGCGGCCAGAATATTACTCACATTCGGCAGTCGAAGAGATGTTGTACCTGGAGGAAAAGTAGTAAGATTTAAAGCACCTTTTTTGTTTTCATTTATTTATCTAGTAATTTTTTTTATCCTCTAAAAAGGCAATTTGCAGTTTAAGACTAAGCGCCTTTGAAAGAGTCCATGCAATATAATAGGAAAAATAGTCTTGCCGTTTTCAGGGTACGCAACTACTCTTCTAAAGTACAGCCGATGTTCCTATGAAGGCCCGAAGTAATATTTTTCCATTGTTGAAAGCACTCTCTAAAACATACAGTAAAAATGTTAAAATGTCCATCCACTAAAAAGTTGAAGTGTTTTTGAATTTTGAATTCTCGTCAATTTGTTACTAATTGCACTTAAGCGGGATTTACTGTGAAATAAGGCCTTCATATATCATTATGGGGTGTTCCCCTTCTTACTCTTTATTTGCCTTTTTTTGCCTACATTCACTGAGCTTAGAGAACCTTATTCTCAAAACAGAGTATCTGTGAGTCCAGCAACCATCTTTCATGTGGAAACAAAGGAATTTGCATCCCAGACTACTTCAGGAGCAGCTTTGAATGCAAGTGTCACGCTGGATATGTAGGGATACCTTGCAGTAAGTAATTCAAAAAGGACAGATGGCAAATTGTTGCTGCTAAAAATATCTACAAGTCGTAGCCGTCCATCAGTAAGATGCCCAAATTTTTTTAATTCCACAGTTAGTTTCGGCTCCAAAAAACCTATACCAATAGTAGATCAGTGAGGAGCCACCCACAATGGTTTAGCATGGTTAGGTTGAAAATGCATATATACGAGTTATGAAACCAAACCAAAGTAAATGCAATGCGTTAAAAACGATCTAAATGCACACATGAAATAAAGAAAAAAAATAAAGCAGTTGCAGGCAGTTGCACATATTAAAATTGCGCGCGCACACACAACTTACACCGACTGAAAGAATCCTGAAATAATTAAAGTAACAAAGGAAATGGTGTCAGTACTCAACCATTGAATGAAAGTCTCATCTCCCACAGTGTGATAGCGCTATCTATATCCATAGCGCTTGAATAATTTATTAAAGGATTTGACGAATAGAGTGGACGTCAAGATCTTTGTTGATTAAGACGGGATAAAATTCGGCGAAGTCTGAAAAAAAAAAATATATTCAAAACATCATAGGCGAGTTTGGCAGAGCAAAAAAGTCTCTTAGACTTTTAAAAATTCCTTCTTAGTCGCGTGCTTTGCTTTGTCAAGCATACGTTGCTCGCTTTTGGGTTACTGACAAACTTCCCTCTTAAGGTGTTTCAATACAATTTTTCGGGAACCTGATGCCGATATTTTTCAATTGCATTAAAAGTGATTTTATCCTTGTCCGATCGCTATAGTATTTCACCACTAACTGATTGATTGAAGGTGTCAAAATGCAATGTTAAGCAAAATCGATATCACTAAGATAACAATAAACAAAAAACTTTGAAATCGATAAGAGCCGAATTTAACGCGATCTACACCTGCTACTAAAAATCTGACACCAGGAACTTAAAGTTTGTTGTTTAGCAAATGACCTTTCTTCAGCTCTTTTGGAACAAAATATATGATTTTATAAAGACCCTTGTTCGCTTCCTGACAAAGTCTTCAACGATCGAAAGTATTAAAGTTACGGAGATTAAATTCCTCTGATCTTTGTAGGATTAACTGGTCTCCAGGTATGACTGGCTGACTCTTTCTATATACTTTCAGAGGAAATGAAAAGCTGCTTTGAACTTTCTAAGAATGGATTCACATCAAATGGCGTCTATTACATCATTCCAGATGGTGGTAAGCCAATACAAGTGCTATGTGACATGACTACAGAAGGTGGAGGCTGGACCGTTTTTCAGAGACGTTTAGACGGTTCGGTGGATTTTCAGCTCGACTGGGAATTCTACAAAAATGGGTTCGGTGATCTTAGTGGTGAGTTCTGGCTTGGAAACAGCAATCTTCATCGACTGACAGCCAAAACTGATGTTTTACTTAGAATTGACCTGGAGGACTTTGATGGTAACATTCCGTACGCTGAATATTCCACTTTCAAGGTCGCCGACGAGGGAGATAAATGCCGCATTTTGCTTGGAGGATACAACGGCACAGCTGGTGACTCGATGGCAGGTACCTCTTTACAGTCCCGAACTGCAAAGTAAGTATGATTGCAACTGATGTTTGAAGCCTGGAATGATTCAACACTCCTCCTCCTCCTCCTCCTCCTCCTCCTGCTTCTTCTTCTTCTTCTTCTTCTTCTTCTTCTTCTTATTATTATTATTATTATTATTATTATTATTATTATTATTATTAGATTTCTTAAAATACAGCTTGAATTATATAATTTTCGGAAGGGTAAAAGCCCGGGGGGTACTCTAGGAATTTCTGGGTGGGGATGTGCCGCTGCGACCCTGGAACCCTTAACCTATACCAGAGCTAGTTCAGCTAAATTTTGCTACCCTATACTAGAGTAAACTCCCCAAATCCCCCCTATCCTAAAGTAGCTGTTTCCCTAGTCTAGATAAAATCTTCAACCAACTGATCAGTTTCCTGAAAAATGATACCCTATTCTACACCCAAACTCTCTGATTTATATACCCTATCCTAGAGTAAACTGCTTGAAAACCATAACCTTCACAGCGGCACATACCTATATAGCCCATATATGGCCCCCCCCTCGGGGGGTTTAGCTTGTTTCTTTTCCTCTCTCATTCAGTGAATTTGAAAAGAAAAACACATAGTTACACTTTTATACACTTCAGAGGTTCAACCAATTTCAGACCTTATCGGGCAAATTCTATACCCATTTTCAGACCATAACATCAAAAACATCTCAAAACATATAATCTTTGCGCCGCACCGTAAATTCTACAGCGAAGTTTTCCCTGGGGGATGAGCTATTTTCTCCCGGGCGAGAGATGAGCAGGATCAAGACCTTTTCTTTTATTTCTCGACAGTAACATGCAATTTTCAACTAAAGAGAGAGATAATTATTTATCTAGGATCAACTGCGCGGTGAGACACAAAGGAGGATGGTGGCATAACAATTGCTGTTGGGCAAATCTTAACGGCCTATATTACGGTGGAGAATATAGTAGCAAATACGGCGATGGAGTAAAATGGGTGACTTTAAGAGGACAATTTTACTCATTCAAACGTACTGAAATGAAAGTAAAACCCAAAGTGTAAATTAAAATGAAGAGCATAACACCTCGATGTTGTAATAGTTTAGATATGAATAGATTAGTTACTTTTTATTCAAGACTCTCCAATGTTATTCTAAACGTGCGTTGACTGCTCAGTCTCTGTGGAGTGAACACCCACAGGATTTCTGCTAGTGTCTTCCGAAAAAAAATGTCAGATCAACTGAATATAATTATATTTTTGAGAAGAGGAGGCTTGAACTCACTGGAGCTGTTTCCCGCTTGCTACTGGTAATACTAGATTCAGGCGCGAGAATTAGGAGGTCTTCAGTCGTGTGACCGTCGGGTTTCCTAGACAGGAATTCAGGCCTCCGATTAGCAACCAAAGACAGAACATACAACTCGGATTTGAATTATTTTAACCCCAACTTGAAACTATTTTTTCTCGTGGCTTCACCTTGCTCCTGAATGTTTCTGAGCTGTTCCAAGTACTCCCGAGCTCATTCTAGTTATCATGGAATAGTTTTTCTTCTTTTGTAGGTTTTTATGACATGTAAGGTGAATTTCGTGGACAGAAAATTCTGCGCGAATGTTTTAAAATCACATTATCCCTATTGTCAGAGTAAAATTCAGGGACATATAAGAAATATTGCTCTATATTCTTAAACTATAACTTTAGCCGCGTCTTGTCCAGGCCAGGTGAGCCAGGTAGACCCTAGTTGACCCAGACTTACCAGGATTCAACAGGAACTGAAACCCTGGGTAAGCCTAGTTTTGCAAAGTTTTTTGGGTAAGCATGGTTAAAATTTGAAATTCTGGCAAACCACATATCCACTCGAAAATATAAAACCAAAATTTTTGGTTAGTTTGGCATTCCCAGGCTTTCGTAGTAAGCCTGGTTAAAGGTACTCATCTGAAAAGCTGGTTAGACCTGGTTGGATTAAAGCCTACGAAGTTTATGTTAGCAACCCTGGCCCCTGGTTATAGTAAGTAATGCAAGACATATAAGCAGACGGCAGGCCTAGTTTTTGGCGGCTCACCTGGCTTGTGAGCTCAGTTGGAGTTCACATGAAAAGCTTCGTATCTTAAAGCTATCAGCTAGTCAGCTAATGCTAAAAGTATGTCAACGAGCCAGAGCTAGCCTACCATGCAGACCTTACAGTTTCGCCAGGCGTTCCCCACGAGCCTGTTCGTGGGGGAGCAACGAGTGGCAAATCCCTAACATAACGGCTGCCTTGGAGGCTAGGCCCTGAGAGCAAACCTGGAGGTAGAGCGTTTTCCTCCGTTCCGCTCCAAGAGAGCTTGCTCGTAGGCTAGAAGAATATGGCTTTGTGTATTTATCATTTTCCCAATCAAATGTATACGAAGTAGATGTATTTAACCAAGGAGCTCTAAGTTGAGGAAAAACAAAACTGGTCCAAATTAGCGGGTGTCCGCATTAATAGGGTGCTCCCAAAGCGGGTTTCATTAAGCATTTTGAATTAAAGAGAAGCTATTAGAAAATGCACTTGTGGGTTTTACTTGTCTTTACCCCAAATGTTATTGGAATAAGCCGTATTTCAACGCCTGGTTTAAAAGCTGTTAACTTTGCTAAGGCAAAAGAAGGAAGGAGGTTAAAAGGAAGCGTTATACAAGCAATAGAAGTGGAATCCGAAGGCGCGTGCAGGCTTCTATGTGTCAATGAAGAGCGATGCCGTTCTTACAACTTTGGAATTACCATTAACAAAGGCGGGGGCTCCTTGTGCCAATTGAGTGATTCCGATAGATTTGCTGAGGCAGGTAACTTTACAGAAGATGGCAACTTCAAGTACGGAGGGATACAGGTAATATCTCTTCTCTCAACACCGATAATGGGAATTGTTACACCATCTTACCTAAATTGAGCGCACATGGTTTGTTTTTACATCTGTGGTCCCAGGTTAAGGATCACAATTAAGACGCAGAATACCTTAAGTAACGGTACGAAATCATGTCCTCTCAAGAATGAGCGTTTTAATGATTATAAGAAGGATACAAATCACGATGTTAAGAAAAACTTTGCAACACATTTAACTTTTATAACTTTTAATTAAAAAAACCTCGAAAACAATTGAAAATGAAGTGATTTAAGCTAAAATAACTAAACGATGGTTCTATAGTTTGGTCTAACGCAATTCTCTGCGAGTCTGAACTGTACACCAATTTGTGCACTGCAATTTGTGTTGAAAATCAGTTAACTTCAACGGAGAAAGCTGAGAACGTTTTTAAGTGTTACACCTGCACGAAAGACGACTTGTTTGCATTATCAATAATGCAAGATGTTTTACTGAACTCAAGCAGTTAGCTTTTCTAAGAAAAGTTTCAAGAATAACGAAATTAGCTTTGCCTTTACCCAATTCAATTAAAAATTTCATTCGAAATAAATTAACACTTAAAAGTTGGTTTTAAGTTGTTGCAGTTCTTGTTTTTGTTGTTTTGACCCTTGGTTTGCGACCACGTAAAAAAAATCATCATCGTGTTGGTGGCAATGTTCCTTCTCAGTCAAGTGAATGATAAGATTTGAAAAGTGCGCGAACAATAGCCTCGACGGTTCCAGAGTCGTTTGCCATGACCTTTGTTGTATTCTCTGCAGAGTGTGTGCGAGTCCAGCAACTTAAACCCTTGCGGCGACAAAGGTATCTGTATCCCAGACTACTTCAAGGACAGCTTTACATGTAAATGCGACAATGGTTATGGGGGAATACCATGCGGTAAGTGTCAAAAGCCTCGCTACCTCGGCTGGGTGTTACTTTTTGATGGTATGTTATCCATTCTCGATTTGTGGCTTAAAGGATTTCGTAGTCATTTTATAGCAAACAAAAACTTTGTTTGTCGAGTAAGAACGTTCAATAATAATTCATTGCAAAAGAATTTATTAATGAATCTAAAAAGAGCATAAGCCACTGTCTAGATTTCTATGCGGCCTAGTGACTCTAAACAAGAATTAGAAAAGTCGGTTTGAAATGTATCTTTAACACCCAAATTAACTTATAAACTCAGAACCTAAACCCAAAGGGGTTATTTAAATCTTAAATCTCTCATTCAGTGACAATGAAAGACTGCTCAAAACTTGGTGAGACCGGTTTTTCATCGAGTGGCGTATACTACATCATTCCAGATGGTGGCAGCCCCATGCAAGTGTTCTGTGATCTGATCACGAACGGTGGTGGTTGGACAGTCTTTCAAAAACGATTAGATGGCTCCGTTGATTTTTTTCGCAACTGGGAATCATACAAAAATGGGTTTGGAGATCTAAATAAGGAGTTCTGCCTTGGAAACGACAATCTTCACCGTTTAACATTTTCCGAAGATGTCATGCTTAGAGTTGACATGGAGGACTTCGACAGTAACATAAAATACGCTGAATATACAACATTTCAGGTAGCTGACGAAGCAGACAAGTATCGCATTTTGATTGGAGGATACAGTGGTACGGCTGGTGACTCGTTGACATATACCTCCGAGGTGAACAAAATCGCAAGGTAGGTTGGAATCCGAGGAATCTTTGCTTATGGGGTCCGGAACCCTGGAAATCTTTGCTTTTGGGGTCCAGAATCCAGGGCTTCGGAAAATATCACAAGCAATCTGGATCCCACTAGTGACTGTAATCTGGAATCCAAGTTCCACTGACAACGAAACCGGAATCCAGTAGCTGGAATCCGGAATCCTCCGCTTGGAATCCAGAATCCAAGACTATCTTGGATTCCTTTACAAGGGGCCAGGCACGCGAATAAGCCCGAGAGAGACATTGCACCATCCAAGTCTATTGTGGATAAAAATACATCTAATCTAAATATGTGAATTAATTTTCTCCACAGTAACATGCAGTTTACAACCAAAGACGCAGACAATGATCTTAGTCCCATTAGCTGCGCCCAAAGACATTCCGGAGGATGGTGGTTTAGCAGGTGTAGTTCGGCAAATCCCAATGGATTGTATCATAATGGTCCTTATAGCGGCCAATATTCCGATGGAGCAAAATGGGTCACGTTTAGAGGACATTTCTATTCATTGAAACGCATTGAGATGAAACTAAAACCTAAAACGTAAAAATCTGATTCCTTCAGATGTCAATGTGTTACGATAACATTTTGAAACGATGTATTCTTATATAGATGTGAAAACCTTTTTAAAGATTAAACTCTAACAAATGTTTTGAACGGTTGGGGTCTCTTGGTTTAATTTTATACTAAATGGTAAGGCGGTGGACCTTCGTAAAGTTTATGGTTTGTTCTTGTGTTTGTTTTCCAAAGGAAACAACTATAAACGCGATCGAATTTATTCTAAGCGCAAACCATTTCTTTATTCGGCTAGTAAGTAACCTTTGCAACAAACCTTTCAAATCCCATCGAGTAGCTTGGTAGCCCACTTCTTTAGCTGTGGTAGTCCACTTCTTTCGCAATGGTTATCCTCTTCTTCAGCTATGGTTGTCCAATTTTATTACCTTTGCTAGCCCACGTCTTTGGCAAATGATAGCAGAGTCAGACAGGGCGTGCAGACATGTTTTTTGTCTTTTTGCCATTTTCAAATCTCCCATAATACAGCTTTTTGTTTATTGTTGCCATAGTGATATCGATTTTAGTTAAAACTACATTATGACAAACTTCAATCCAAAATCAGTCAGTGGTGAAAATGTCGTAGCGATCGAGCAAGGATAAAATTACTTTTAAGCTAAGGCGATTGAAAATTATCGGTATGGTCTCCGAAAAAGTATATCGAAACACTTCACCGAAACCGGACTGACCGCGCATGAAAAACCTCTGGCACCCAGAGTAACAGGTAAAAGGCCATTTTAATTAAAAAGGGCGAAACTTATTTTTTTGGCCTTCCTATCTTTTCACAAGTTTTAAAACTAAATGAATTAACTTCATGGATTCGCAAACATGTGTCATCAATTTTACTAATTTAATAAGAGAACCCTACTCAATGAAAAATCGGCAGGTGTCTTTGTTGATTGGATAGACCTTTATTCTATGGAAGTTGTATTTGGATCACAGACGCGTTAGTCTGGGGGCCTTAAAATCCAGCGACCGGTTCTTTGGCAAACTTCATTCTTAGAAAAGCGAAATAGAAGCCGGCCCCGCCATCAAAAATGTTTTTTCTACATCTAATCGTTTTTTTCGTGACAACTGTACACAGTACAAGCCGTATTTCAGCACTTGAATTTCGAGCTGTTAACTTTGCTCAGGCAAAAGAAAGGCGAAAGTTGAACGGAAGCGTGATAAAGCAAGTTGATGTGATGTCAGAGGATGAGTGTAGTCTTCAATGCGTCGGGGATGAACGATGCCTCTCTTACAACTTTGGGAATACAAGAAACGAATCAGGAACATTCGTGTGTGAGCTGAGTGATTCAAACAGATTTTTTGGCTTTGGTAATTTCACTGAAGATGACAATTTTACGTACAGAGGAATGCAGGTAACAATTTAATTTAACTGTCTTATTTTCCTTTAAACAGGAAAATCCCACTTATAAATGATTTCGCTATTTGATTGAGAAAGTTTCTCTAGACTACTGGGCGATTTCACGCTAGAGATAATATAAGATAATTCGATTACTGTACTGTTTTCACAGTGGCACCGTAAATTCGCTCAAACTATTTCAGGAAAGGTTGATCACCGTTCGAATAGAAGCTTTTTTCTTTCTTCCCTTCAGAATTTAGAAAATACCATCTTTTAGTTGCCAAGATCACCTTTCGTATTCGCCAACATAGAAGCCAAAATAAAGGACACATACATTATTAACACTCCTTCGATTTAATTGGGACTCGTTCAATATAATTGGGACTAATTGGTGTTAGCTGTTATCGCCTGTTACCAGCCATTAGAGCCAATCAGGATCAAAATTATCAGTTTGGGTGAGAGTTCGTCTAATGTTATAAGATAACAAACTCATTACATCCAGATGAATAACAGGATAAATAATAATAAATAATAGCACACTAAATCCAATCGCAAGTTTGTCAGAAAATAACGGGATAATATGCTACATTCCACAAGTGTGAATTTGCCCAGTAAGATAAAAATCTATTTCTTGACAAGTGTGCATAGTTCTTGTATGAGTACATACTAGGATGCTGCACACATATATGCACATTTCAATTCATTCGCTCCCGTGAACTCATTTAACTTTTTTGGTGTTTATTTATTACAAACGTGAAAAATTTATCCGTTTTCAAATAACCGATAAGCTTGTTAAACTAGCACCAATGAATCTGTGGACTGTTCAGGAATAGAACAAGAAAATTAAAAATTACTTGATGTCTCGAACTTGGAAGAAGTGTAACTTGTAACAAGCATCCCTGATAAAATAAACTGAATGAGAACAGAAAACAGAACAGATCAGCACTGCCGAAAGTTTATCAGTTATCAAAAGAACGTCAAATACAGACCTGGACGGACTCTGCGTCGCATTATCAAATGCCTTTAAGTTCCTTTTTTGCTAATACAAGCATTGTCTTAGGGATGGATATGGTCGCCGGTCTTGTAAAAATTGTTTTCAGCAGAGGCTGATTTTTTATTAGATTCTAGTTTGCCATCAATGTATTTTTAAGATCTTGTACCGCTGGGTGATATGTTGTAACGAAAAGCAATAGCCTCTCTTGACTTTTTTGCTTTTGTTTTTTAATTCGTCGACCTTTATATATCTTGTGTTGGATACCCGCGTACCGCTCGAGGCCTTATTTAAAGCTCGCAAGGCACTCATCAAATATTTTGTTTTTTGGAAGAGTTTTTTCAAAGCAATCTCATTGCTTTGAAGCCTCTTTTTACTCCCAGAGGACGGCACGAGGTAAAGTGTGTATATTGAAAGGTTTCAGCCTTATAGTGGGTGTTAATGTCCAAGATGGATTTCTCTGTGAATAACTCACCTTTGAAAACTACGTGTCAAGGAAAATTGCTTTGTTCTCTGATATTTCGGCCGTGAACATCATTGTGGAATGGAATTTGTTTAACAAAAAGTTCTACGTCTTTTCTGTTACAGTCCCCAGGGACAAAACGTCATCAATGTAACGATTCTTCAATCTTGGCTTGGTATTGCTTTGTTGGATTAGGATTGTTTCAATCTCTGAAATGTAGATGTTCACAAAAATGCTGTTTTTGTGCCCAATTGCAACCCCATGGGCTTGGAGATAATTTTTTCCATTAAACTCAAATGCGTTTCAGTCTGTTAGGATTAGGCCAAGCATTTCCCTAAGGTAGAGTTTAGGGATCGGAGGATCATTGTTGAGAAACAACTCGTACACTATGGTGTTTGCTTTCCCTACAATTTCCGTTCCCTCTTCTTGCGGTATGTTCGTGCATAAGATAGCAACATCCATTGATACTAAAATAGCATCTTGACCTATCTTTCTTTTTGCCATACAATTTATACAATCAGTAGTATCCAAGATGTTTAGAAAAACTTTGCAAAACATGTAACTTTTATAACTTATTTTTTAACCCTCGAAAACAATTATATGTTGAATAGCAGCCATGTGATTTAAACTAAACTAGCTAAAAGATTGTTGTATAATTTGGGCTAACGGCCATTCTGTGCGAGTCCTGAGCTGTACACCAATTCGACCTGCCAGGCAATTTTTATCGAAAATCAGTTAACTTCAATGGAGAAGGCTGAGAAAGTCTTCTTAAGTGTTACACCTGCACGAAAGACGACTTGTTTGATGCGTTACTGAACTCAAGCAATTAGCCTTTCTATGAAAAAATTCAAAAATTAGTAAATTAGCTTAACCTTTCAATTTAAAATTTCATTCTAATTAAGTCAACACTTCCAAGTTGGTTTTAAGTCGTTGAAGTTGTTGTTTTTGTTGCTTTGTCCGTTTTTTGCGACCAACTGACAAAATCGCCATCATGTTGGTGATAATGTTCCTTCTCGGAATGATAAAATTTGAAACGTGCGCGAACAATAGCTTATAGGTCTTATGAAAAAAACTGTTCCAGAATCCGTTGTCAATGATCTTTTTTTATATTCTGTATAGAGTGTGTGCGAGTCCAGCAGCAAAAACCCGCCTTGCGGCGACAAAGGTATCTGTATCCCAGACTACTCCAAAGAAAGCTTTAGATGTAAATGTGACGATGGTTATGAGGGAATACCGTGCGGTAAGTGTCAAAAGCCTCGCTACCTCGGCCGGGTGTTACTTTTTATGTATGGTATTCTCAATTTGTGGCTTAAAGGATATTGCAGTTATTTTTTAGTAAATGCAAACTTCGGTTTTTGAACTAAAGCGTTCAATATAACAATTCGTCGAGAAAATTATGGTGGCCTAGTGCCCGTAAACCAGAATAAGAAAAACTTGGTTTGAAGTGTATCTTCAACTCCCAATTAAGTTAATAAACTCAGAATTTAAATCCAAAGGGGTTATTGAAATATTAAATGCCTCTTTCAGATACAATGAAAGACTGCTCAAAACTTGGTAAGACCGGTTTTTCATCGAATGGCGTATACCACATCAATCCAGACAATGGAAGCCCAATGCAAGTGCTCTGTGATCTGATCACGAACGGCGGTGGGTGGACAGTCTTTCAAAAACGGTTAGATGGCTCCGTTGATTTTTTTCGCAACTGGGAATCATACAAAAATGGGTTTGGAGATCTAAATAAGGAGTTCTGGCTTGGAAACGACAAACTTCACCGTTTAACATTTTCCGATGATGTAATGCTTAGAGTTGACATGGAGGACTTTGATGGCAACATAACATACGCTGAGTATACAACATTTCAGGTAGCTGACGAAACAGACAAGTATCGTATTGTGATTGGAGGATACAGTGGTACAGCTGGTGACTCGTTGGCAGATGACTTCGAGAAGTGGAAAATCGCAAGGTAGGAACGGTTGTGACTAGAATGGATACTTTCAAATCAGGTTGGACACCTTATGTTTACAACACAACGTTATCTCTATACGACGCTATGCTATATTTACGCGAATTTATTGGGTACGAGAACTCTTAGAAGAGTAGGAGACAGTTGTGCAAGGAAAAGAGTTGAATACATGGTTTAGCAGCGAAGTGCAGTAATTAGGATTAAGCACTGTTTAAAAACGGTTAGCCTTCAATAGTGTAATGATCAATGACATGTAAATTACGTCAAAATTAACTGGCCTCGGAAGTTAGCCCTTGACGGTGTGGTGGATACGGATATGGATTATACATCAAATGACGCGGGTTCAAGTCCTACATACTACCTACTGTTTTCTTCTGTTTTCTTTCATCTCTTATTTACTATAAGACGCCTATCATGTATTTTGATTGAAGATGACAACATGACTTTGTGACATCCATTCTAGTCACAACCAACGCAGGTACAAAGGTACAAAGCAGTGGCGGATTCAGACCTTTAGATAAAGGGTGGTGGCCGATCATTTAGACCCTCAGATAAGGAAGGTCGGTCTCCAAAAAAATTTTTTCCGCCCTTCGGGCCTAATTTTGGTCTAAAAACAAGCGCCCTATGTATAGTAATCCTGATTTCAGAATCCGGGAAATTTTTGCTCGTGGAACCCGCAATCCTGGACATTGGAAAATATCAGAAACAATCCAGATCCCACTAATGACTGAAATCCGAAATCCAAGTTTCGCTGACAACGAAACCTGAATCCTCGGCTTAGGATCCAGAATCCAAGACTGTCTTGGATTCCTTTACATGGGTCGAGACAGGCGAATAAGCCCGAGAGAGACTTTTCAACATCCATGTCTACGGTGGAAAAAAAATACATCTAGTCTAAATTTTCGCATTGATTTTCTCCACAGTAACATGCAGTTTTCAACCAAAGACGCAGACAATGATCATAGTCCCCACAGCTGCGCCCAAAGACACTCCGGAGGATGGTGGTTTAATAAGTGTAGTTTGGCAAATCCTAATGGATTGTATCATAATGGTCCTTATAGCGGCCAATATGCCAATGGAGCAAAATGGGCCACGTTTAGGGACAATTTTATTCACTGAAACGCATTGAGATGAAATTAAAACCTAAAGAGTAAAAATCTAGTTTTTTCAGATGTCAGGGTGTTAGGATACGACTTTGAGATAATGCAATGTTATATAGATGTAAGAACCTTTTTAAAGCTTAAAACTCAAACTAATGTTTTCAACGATCGATGTCTCCTGGTTTGATTTAAACTGACTAAACGGTGAGGTGGCCGACCTTCATAAACTTTATGGTCTGTTTCCACTACACGAATTTGTGTTAAGTGCGAACGATTAATTTTTTTTCGGCCGGTAAGCAACCTTAATTTGCAACAATCCTTCAACATCCCATTGAGTAGCTTGGTAGCCCACGTCTTTACCTATGGCAGCCCACTTCTTTAGCTATGGCAGCCCACTTCATTAGCTATGGCACTCCACTTCTTAAGCTATAGCAGACCACTTCATTAGCTATGGCACTCCACTTCTTTAGCCATGGCATCCCACTTCTTTAGCTATGGCAGCCCACGTCTTTAGCTATGGCACTCCACTTCTTTAGCTATGGCAGCCCACTTCATTAGCTATGGCACTCCACTTCTTTAGCAATGGCATCCCACCTGTTTAGCTATGGCAGCCCACTTCTGTAGCTATGGTAGTCCATTTCTTTAGCTATGGTAGTCCACTTCTTTCGCTATGGCAGCCCACTTCTTTAGCTATGGCAGCCCACTTCTTTAGCTATGGCAGCCCTCTTCTTTAGCTATGGCAGTCCACTTCTTTAGCTATGGTTCCCCAATTTTTTTTTTGGGTATGCTAACACACTTCTTTGGCAAATGATAGCAGAGTCAGACACGGCACGCAGACAGACTCTGGATTTATTACTTGGGCTGATTGGTGTGGTGCAATGTTTGCATAAGCTACAAACCTTGGCTTTCTAATACAACTGGTATTCTGCAAACAAAAACTTTGTAGTTTTTTGGTGTTGAAGTAAAACATGAGACGAGGTTGCAGAGTTACGTTAAAGGCCGTAAGAATGGTAGTTAATTAAAAATAGTAGTTCCTTAGTGGATCCACCCTTGAAAGGGTAAAGGTAATTATCACTCCGCTCACACGATTTATGTGAGTTCACACTATTTTATTTAAATGGTTTGCATCAACAACGTTTTTGTTTAAGCACTTTGGCGCAAACGTTATTGTAGTTTCCGTAACGCAAACTCCGTTACAACTTATTTAGATTATTTAGCACAGGTTTAATTGAAAAACAAAACAAAAGAAGCTGACAGTTAACCTTTTGCTTTTTAAACTTTATTTTTCATCAAATTTTAATTTGACACTTACAATGTAACTACAAGAGTATTACATCTTCCCTGCATTCAGCACTTCACTTCCGACTTCCTCATGTGCCATGCGTTTCTTCAAGAACGCGTCCAAAACGCAGTGCAAAGGTAGAGAAAAACCGTGTGTCACCTTGAGAGGGCGCGCCCAAAAAATATATCCAATTACCGTACAATTTGTGAAAATTTGTGTAAATCACCGTAAAAAGAGTGGCGGCAGAAAAGATGAAGCTATTGATATCCGACAAGGAAGAAATGAAATGAGTTAGTTATTTGTTACACCGATGAGACACAGTGTCACTCAATGTGCGTAATTAAAAGACATCACACTCACAACTCAAGTGTCTTTTGGTCATGTTAGTTTTTATTGCCACTACTACATCAAGTATTTTGTAATCTCTGCAAATTAAATCATCATTAGTACCTATAATTAATTACTTTACTATACATTTAGCTTTAAACTAAAACGAAAATAATCACACAGACGACACATTAGTTTAAGTGTTTTTATTATATCGAGTTCGCAATTTACAGAAATAAAGTACTCCATATAGATGGGGTGCGCTCCTAAGAATTTGACGTCCAAGCAAGACCGAGGAGTGTGACTTGTGTCCATAAAACCTTTGACACCTCGAATGAAACACACCAGGGTCTCCCAGACGGCTCGCAAGGATATTTGGCGGCTTGCTATCGAAACATTGTCGATACTAAGCCTTCACATTTTTTAAGCCGAATCCGGAACCAGATCGAAATTCAAATCGAAAACCGGAAAAAGCCGAATGGACCGAACCGAAAATTGAATCGCCTAAAAAAGGAAAAAAATTCCACATACCTTGTGCCACTTTGGATTATTACTTGGGCTGATTGATGTGGTGCAATGTTTGCATAAGCTACGAACTTTAGCTTTCTTACAAACACAACGTTGCCGAGGAAATTCAATCTGCCAATTATTACCCTATTACAGACTAAATAAGCGAGTCAGCTTTGTGCAAACTTTGTACCAGCATAAATCAGCCCTACCTTATATGGGCTGATGTACACTGTCCCCATGTTCCTCAGCCAAAGGACCAAGGAGACTGGGACCCACAATCCAATAAGCCAAGGTGTAGATATTGGAAAGAATAAGTAGTTGTAGAAGTCCATGATGGCGGAGTTGTCCAAAGGGGAAGTCCGGCCGGCCAATTATTTTTAATCATAAAATATTAGTAGCTGTCTCAACTAACATTGAACTACCGACACCAAAAACTGCGGAACAGGGGATCTTAGATAACAAAAATTCAGAATTACCGTGAGTAATTATTTTTAAGAAAAATTGAAGGAGAGGGGTGTATATAGGCCCTCACAGAAGTCAACGTTAGTTAAGACAGCTCTCTTTAAAGTTACTGCTATATGCTGTCTCCTTTGACTTTACCTTGCCTTCCTAATGATGCAGTGGTTTTCACTACGATGTCATTGGCTTCTGTTTGCAAAATTACCAATCTACATTCAGCGTGATTTTCTTTCAATCAATTTTCTTTCAATTTCTTTGTTCTTCTTTCTTCGGCCGGCCTCTTTCTTTGATGTAGCCATGGACCCACAGTACAATACATTACAAAGCAATACCATACAATTCGATAAGATTTATTTTATTCACAATTCCAGAAGCAAATACCTCTTGTTACAAGATTCAGAAATACGTTTAATTAAAGGTGTGCTGCTTTAGGATTCAGTCCCAATCATGACGTACTTCAAGAGCTGTGGGGGTAGAACACTGCAGGCCACTCTCAGCTCAGGACGAATAAGACTTCAAGCCACGAACGGTCGACGTGAAGACTACATACGCCTACCATTTGTAGACGGTCTGTGCCTGCGTGGTGCCTTGCAGGGCTTCCTAAGAAGAAAACCCTCCAGCTGAGCAAAATTAACAAGAAGACAAACCAAATCGTCTTAGTGTCAATGATGCAAAGCCAGAGTATCCTCTCTTATTTTCTTGTCGCCTTTAAAAGACTATCTATAACCTGCAAGGTTTTCACCTGAATGCCATTCAGAGGCACGCATATAAAGGTATGGTAGGCCTAGCAGCATTTTCGTGATTACTTCGCAGGCTACTAACGTTGCTAAAAGCTTGTCGGCTTGTGCGGGTTCCTCCAACGATGAAACTGCGTCGTAGATTGATCTCGAAGACTTCCTACGCTTACGATTTGTAAACTATCTAGCCTATGGTGTGTGGATTGTCCCATGTTACCCAGGTAACCTGCAACAAAGTGTTGACTCTTCGCGGGAAGAAACGCCCCGTCGCAGACTACCTTCTTTGTAAGACTAAACCTTTTAACTGATCTACCCTCACAAGTCCGAAGTCTGAAAATCAACGCACATCAAACATTTCCGCTTCACATTCGTACTGTTTAAGGTGAAAAGTCAAATTGGTATACTTAGGAGCAGACTCGAATATGCGAGACTAAACTAACTATCTACCTGTAACCAGAGAGAGCTTGTAAGTGGTCACCAAATAAGGTCCTCTCACTGAAGCTGAATGATCTGAAGTCTCAAGTTTACTAACTTATGTCTTTAAATAATCAATATCTGGTTGAACCTTAGGAATTAAAGCTTCACTTGCCAAGCGCATAGACTGTCAAGTGAAGTGTAATAGATAAATTAAATTTGGCGCAACTAAGCGGGAGACTGCAGTGAAGACGATGACGACGACAGCGAAGTCCACGTGAAAAAGGCGCACAAAGTCGGAGCCGAAACGAGTGCTAAATGCCAAACCGAATCCTAAAAGCCGAACTCTCGTCTTTGACCGAACACCTGCAAAGGAACCCAACTTATGAAAAAGGGCAGGGGAGGCCCTTACAGCCCAGGGAACCCCGCTAACTAATCTTACTACAGTTAAGTTAAGCCGAATAAGACGTGCGGATGCTTCAGGCCGAAAGTGTGTGAATAGTATGCTTTGCAAGGTTCATCCAGAACTCTATATACCCCCCTTTTACCCAACCCACAAGGAATGCACCAAACCCGTACCATTTCAGGAGGTTGGGTGTACTCAGGAGCCTGGTGTACTGTACTGATTTGAAGCTGAGTAGTCAAGGGCAGTAGTCTGGTGGGCTCATCTGATCTTGTAGTCTGGTGTGGCCGTGGCGGTCTGATCTAATGGTCGTCTTATTTGGTGGACGGGTCTGATTGTCTGGAGTGGTATTCGGATTTGTTAGTCTGATCTGGACTCCGATCGGATGATCTGTTGTGGGGTGGATCTTATGCACTGTTTTCTGGAAGTACGCCTGTGAAAGATGGTCTGGTCTGACAGCTGAAAATTGAAAATATAAAAATATGAGGTTATAGTAGTGAAATAGCTCTACTGAGCCCGCAAGAGAGCTGCGTAAAAAGAACAGGAGGAAAAAATACAAACGTAAAGTTTTCACATTCAGTTGCATGAACTTTTGAAAAGCACTCTAGGCCAAAAAAGTTTAAAAAGCCCCAGCCATAGTGATACAGGACCAGCTGTGCTGACGATCTTTTATAATCTTTTCCATTATTTGTAGTACGTGTCGTTAACTGCAATGCCCAACATCATTATGGTAATAATCATAACTATAACAAAATTGTCCAATCTGATTGGCTATCAACTGCCCTGATTTCAGCCTTAATTGGACAGTTTAATAGGACAGTACGCGTCATGCCTAAGTAATTGGACAGTACGCGCCATCACGCGCGTACTTACATGGCTTTTTTTTCACTGCTAGCAAAACAAACTTTCGAATTTCTTGTGTTTTGATTTAAAAAATAGCCTATTATATCACAAATTTTGTTAAAGTTATGATTAATTGGTAACAGAACTTCGTGTCGTCCAATTCGGTCTGTAATCATACTCGTGATTAAACAAATCGGACTCCCGCTACGCGGACGTCCGATTTTGTTAATCACTCGTATGATTACAGACCGAATTGGACTCCAGTCAGTCCCGTTACCATTACCTATCAAGGCTCTGTCGCAACCTATTTGCGCGAGAGATCGCACGAGATGTGCGCAGTTTTCATCATAGGAGGTGTAAATCAACGTTAGATTGCAAATGGCTGCCATATTGAGCATTGTTTCCTTGTTTGCTTCAAAGAAATTTAGCAGAAATTGGATCAAAAACTGCGAAAAACCAGAAAAGTTATCAATATTTTCACAACCATACTGTATTGCTATTAAGTCACTCTTGGATTAAACATCGATCTAACAATTACATTTTCAACCTCAGATAATGCATTTCTAGCATTCTGATCTCGGTTATCAGCTCATATACCTTAGTTTGACCTGATATGGAAAACAACAAAATTTCTCTCTGACAAAGCGGCAAAGTAGATTTCGCGAGCTCTCTACCGACGAAACAGCAAACAACAGCAAAAAACAGAAAATGCCATACCGGCAGCGACAAAAAAGCCACAAACTTTGGTTTGAAACTATTCAATGGTACTACGAAGTTTCCTTATAAATTTAAAGAAATTATAAGCTAAGTTTACCTTAAACATTTTCAGAATGCCTTGCAAGTCCTTGCAGCAGTGAGTTTTCAAAACCATTAGCAGATTTTTGGGGTATTTGAAGAGCTTTTACACCTCTTAACACTTTCGCAGGTACATAACGAACCATAAAGGGCCTCAAGTGAATCCTACAACGAGCGGCTTTCCATTGAACAACAACAACACCAACAAATTATTAATGAAGCTGGGTATTTGTGCAGCTCTGATTCAGTGGAGGAAGAAAACGAAATTGAAGAGAAATCAGGTCCACCTATTCAGCGTCAAATTCCACAGTCACAACGAGGAAAAAAGGACAGCGAAATAAGTACTTGTCGAGAATAATTTAAGCACAGTGTCCTTCCCTTTCAGATTTTTCATTCAACTAAGTTCGCAAACGGCGCACATGTCATGTGATTTTCCCTTATTGGTTTACCGGAAGTTACTTTAATATCCGGTCGCTTTGTAATGTTTAAAATGAAATTTACCAGAATTCAATTGTAACAACCAGACGTTTGGAGTTCAAAAAATTTAATGAAACAATTATTCCACTCGCGCTTGTTGTATATGAGATGGTTATAGCTAACTCGGCGCTATGAGGTGGTAAATAGCCAATACATGTAATTGTTAAATCATTTTAGACTATAGGTTGTATGCATGTAATTCTTTTTTCGTAGATTCAATTTATTCATTTAACGGCGATCCCATATTTTTTATATGATCTAGTCGAATCTAAGAGCTCTCCCATCTAACGTAAGACACAAAAGAAAGAGCTTCACCTCAATCGAAAAATTTCAGATATTCCAACATTTTTACAGCAGTAATGCATCCGTGGAAGCGAAAACCGAGTAGCACTTTTATACAGAAGTTGTTCAAAATTGCCCTGGCAACGATTTGCACTGTTTTGCCTAGTCTGGGAGCCCGGTACATTGATTTTTTCCTAAACTCATTTCTCACGGCTGCAAAAACAACATGAATTTAAAAGTTCATTGCTCCTTGTTTTATAACTGCAATGTAAGATAATTCGTCTCTAAATCACCAATATAATTTGGAGGAAGAGCAAGACATGAATTATTGGTTTTCTTCTTGGATGTTGACGTCTCCAGGTCTCCATGTCAAGCTCTTGTATTTTTAATTAGTGACTGCTACCTGGCTACACGCGCGTGAACTATGCAGAGCTTTCCAAATCATTCAGCAATCTTGCCTTAGCATTTGCTTTCTAGTTAAGTCTCTTCTGAGCCGAAATAAATTGGTTTTCTTTAAAACAAGAACAATTGAAAACGAAATGACTTAATTTTAAGTTCAACTTGCCGGAATTCAAATGTCAACCGAATTGATGATAACATTCAGAACTTAAACAAGCAATCAGTATCCCATGATGCATGTTTCCAGAAGCATCACGCAATATCGCAGTCATAGCAGATTCCATCTTGAAATAAGGTCGTTTTCTCGTCGGCTTTTTTCTCACTCGATTTCCAGTAAAAGTAAAAAAATTACATTAGTTCGTTATTTGACATGATTTCTCCGATTTGCAATGGCTTAAGAGCGAAGTTTCCACTTAGAAACATTTATTTTCACGGTTTCAATTAGTCTTCCCATCACAAAGTGTTCAGTGACCCACAACCAGGTCATGAATATTCAAGGTTTTGTGGTTTTGCGAGTCTTATAATTTGTGTTTACAGTGCGACCGAGCGCGGCACAAGTAGTTCTCGACAGATCAGTGAAATACATGTAAAACCCTTCTCAGTCAAAGCAACGCTGAAATTCTCCTTTAAAGCACAGTGAATATTAGCCAACTCGATAATCTCAAAAGCAGAAGCTGCTGAACCGAAACATGTTTGGAAACCATCCACATCGAGCACTGCGATCGATGTTCACTTCGCGCGTGCTGAAGGTTACTGATCATAATGTGTCACGTACGCAGTGATAATATAACATGAATCGAGGTGCATCATGGGATACTATTCGATCGTCGTCTGACAAGCAATTTTACCTCATGGACGCTTTAAACATCCCAGAATGCTTTCATAGTTATTTTTCCAGTTCTGGTAGCGAAGCTGAGAAAGACGGGTAGCCAGCTCTTCTGTGATAGGGCCTTGTTTCTCTTTCATGAGCAGTCTCTTCGCCAGCTTTCGCAACTAAAGATATCAATTCAGTTTTGAATGTTGCGCGATTCAGTGAATAACAATTTCTGATTGGATTTTCTTACTGCACGTGTCAATGTAGCAAGAACATGGGTTGTTTATCACACACACCTCAGGGTATTTGGGATCTGTAAGGTAAATTAGCATTTCAAGCCCCGAGCAAATTCGAGTTGTAAAAGTCTTGGGCGAGAAACCATTTCTAATGCAGAAAAACTGGTTCTGGCTATTATATTACAATGTGGGCTTTTGGCAAGATTTTCGTATAACCCCATACATTAATGATATACATATACACCTATTGTTTAACGAAAACAAAAGACAGAACCATACTAATCCTTTGAGATTTCAGATATTATTTTACAAATTTTTTATTGAAGTCTTTTTTAAAACGCCCTAAATTTTTGCAGCAAAATAGAAACTTTTCCGACCACATTTCGAACATTTTTTTCTGTTCCTAAACCGGAAAAGTAAAACAAAATATTTAGAAGCATAATATAGGGCATTAAATGCGCTAAACAAAATGAAATAAAGACCTGCCTTTTTAGCTGTGTTCGTCATAGTTTTGTTTTTCCCCAAATATTTTCTTAGGTACCCGCCTTCCACGTCTGATCTGTCTGTATTCCATACAACTGACTCTGATGCATTAATCTTTGGGAGGGG
The DNA here is from genome assembly GCA_942486035.1 of Porites lobata. Classification (NCBI taxonomy): domain Eukaryota; kingdom Metazoa; phylum Cnidaria; class Anthozoa; order Scleractinia; family Poritidae; genus Porites; species Porites lobata. The sequence continues at coordinate 90,229 of CALNXK010000405.1, forward strand.
GGAGAATAGGCCAACGGATCGGCGGAACTTAAAAATATTTTTGCAATTGTAGCGGACTAGAACAACAACAACAATTTTATTGTACTAATAGTAAAAACAGAATTAGAAAAAGATTATAACAAGCTAATAATAATTCGTGGTACTGGCTGTCTGGAATAAGCAGGGGGCTAAAAAGACAAGACAGCCATTGCGGACTAATCCATTTTTGGGCCGTATTTTGGACTTTGCGTGTAATTAAAATATTTTTGCCCGGATTCCGAATTCAGGGCGAAATTTTAACGGCGGATTTGGTCAATAAATCATAACGGATCGGCGGAGGTGCATACTCCTTTTAACCCCGTCTTTTGTGATAATGATAGAGCTCAACGTAACCTGGTAATGATTAAAGAAAATAAATGTGGCTGGGAAGAAAAACTTCGAGTACTCCCCAAAATAGCAGAACTATTCTGGTAACTAGTCCAAATGCTCTTCCAATGAACTAGGAGACATCGTGGGAGCTGAGACCAGTGAACTAGGTTCATGTGACAAACATCATGAATGAAAAGGACAATAAGAAATGGTGACGAATATCACTTTGAGAAGGGAAATAAAATTTCTGTTAAAAAAATTCATAAAATGCTTCTTTTAGTCTTCCTTGGCTTATTAATGGCCTATTTGAAGCGTCATAGATTACGTAGTTATTTTAAAACAAATAACTGCCTTATCATTATTTGAGTTAAAACGGGAAATAATCATGCATTTTTCGCAAAAACTAAATAAACTGTTTAACTAGCCGATTTATGAAAACCGCACCAGCGGGCTCCTGGAGGCCACACACCTTAAACTGACTCAACTAAAGTACATATTGCCAAGAAACTCAGCTCTTACCTATGGGTCTCTTAACGGGTCTTAATGGGTCTCTTCTTGGTTCCTGATGAGTAAAAGCAAGCATTTAAGTCCATCCAAGAGACACTCCGGATCGACTTGGCCATACACTCTAGCTGCTTGAAGGCTCTAAATGACAAAGGATGCTTGAGGCTTAACCAAGTTCTAAGCAGAGAGTTCAAGGTTAAATCACCCCCAGACTTTCCCCCCTCAGCCTAGCACATGCTTGAGGAGAATGCTTTCACTGGCCAATGGGCCTCAAAAATTAAAAGAATTTGGCATGACAAACTAAAGGCAGACATGACGAGTGCACTGACTCTTCCAGAGCACGGCTAACGGGCAGTACCACGCTTTTGCAGCACCCTCTCCCCCTAGGAATTGACATTGAGGCCCCTTCCCAACCCATGGCAAGTTAGCTCAGGGACCGAGCTTGACAATGAGACCAACCAAGACAGCAAGCCCCCTATGTTTATTCCCACCGCAGTGACCAGAAACCTGGCTATCGCCAGGTTCCTGTGCGAATATTCTGGTCTGTTTTGAGGTGTGTTTTCAAAATTTCGGCTAGAATAACAGTAAGTAAATAAATAGAATGAAAAAATATTAAAAACTTCAATGTGTATTAGGTCCACTTTATTTCGAAAGTTTAGACAGCTTTGTAGTCCGGAAAGTATCTCACGTTAGCAATACTTGCGTTAAGGATCTAATTTTTGTGGCTCTCAAAGCAAGTCAGTGGTCAATAAGTGTAGCTACATTTGTAAATATAAATTTCACTTGGAAAAGTTTTATTAAATCGACCCCAGGTTCCTTCCTTATACTAGATTTGCTGAATTTACTGTACTAGGCCATTCTTAGGTGTGAAAGATGAACAAAAGAGATGCGTTGTATGAACTATACTATCTCATTCTCAAAGGCCTGGAAACCAGAGGCGCTGTTAAGAGTAGCCAAACGAGTGCTGTCTTAGTGTATTAAGCCAGTGACTCGCGTTTCATAATTTTTTTTTATCAACATGTTGAATGCACTTAAGCCTTTTTGAGCAAGATCAAATATGAGCTCGATTCCGCTCAGTCAACAATTTGCGACTCGTTCAACAATGAAAGTTTGATTTATATACTTGAGTCTGCAAACACGTCAAAGGGTGGTCACCTCCAGGCCCTCATCTGTAAAGAAGCAGTTCTTGTTCTTATATTCCACTTCCTCATCATCATCTCAGTTCAGAGGAACTTCGACTGATCTAACCAGGGGCTAAGGCACTGGCAAAGTGTATTATTTTTCTATTATAACGAGGGATCGTTACATTGAAGCTTTTTGCACAATTATTTTACTATTTCTAAACGAATAGAGCATTTTCACATGACGTCACGGTGGCCATATTGGAGTTCAAAAACAATGAAGCGGCGGCGACGTTCGTGTTCCAAGAAAATCCTTTGGGAGTTGAATTCTTGTCTCATGTAAATGCTTTCTTTTTTTCCAATAAATTAGAATAGATGCCAGCCACGTAAGTGAAAACGCTCTATAATAGCGGTATATTAGCTTTGCTCCTGGATCCCAACTTTATTTAGAAAGACCTCCTCCAGACAGATATCTTGGGGGAGGAGAGAGAGAGTCGCTGAGCGGCAATGCAATTTTTTTCGGAAAATAATTATGGTTTCTATAGGCCGTAAATTACCGCGCCTCAATCGAAATTGAACAAACGCGTTTGAGCATTTTACCTATGTTCACAAAAAAACGTATTCAACGAACTTGAGTTAGTATAAAGAAGGTGGGTGAAAAACAGAACTGTTGTTAATTAATATGCTGATGCCAGTGCAAAATTTTAATTAACTTTTTTTTAATACACAGGTGCTGTTACACAAATGTTAGAGTGGATTTTACTTGTTTTTGTCACAAATGTTTGCGGGATAAGCCGTATTTCAGAGACTGATTTCAAAGCTGTTAATTTTGCGATTGCGAAAGAAGGACGAAGGTTAAACGGAAACGTGATAAAAGAGATAGATGTGGAATCAGAAGGCGCGTGTAGGCTTCATTGCGTCAATGAAGAGAGATGCCGCTCTTACAACTTTAGAATCACAAACAACAAACCAGGCAATTTCTTGTGCCAGTTGAGTGAATCTGATAGATTTGCTGGATTCAGTAATTTTACAGAAGATGGTGATTTCAAGTACAAAGGGATACAGGTAATAACTGCTTAACTCAGAATTGTTGGTCAAGTCTAAAAATACTCCTCACGGATAGCTTTTCTCTTGTTTTCAAATTTACCTGTGGTTCTAGTCTAGTTTACGATCAACTATTCAGAAAAAAAAACGAAGAAAACGGAAAAAAAATCTTGCATGCTGTCGGGGATATCTTGAGACCTCAAATTTATTTAAATTTCCAGTTGTCAAAACACTGATTTACGCTTGAAAAAGATTGCCTAAATGCTTTACAGCGTAACTACGTCATAAAGGAAATGTATTTACTCGTTCATGAGTACATAGTTAGGGTGGCCGCGATTTGTTTGCAATTTGGAGAGCTACTCTTTTAAGATCAACTGAGTTCAGTAATCAGAGTTCCTCTCCGAAGGAACTCCAAAAATATTTCTAGCTGCCATACACCTGCTGGTGGTCACTGAAATGGGCTTATGTCGGTCATTGTTAATAATGCATGATAATTATATTGTTGATGTTAGAGAAACTTTATCCAGCTTTGCCTTCTGTTTAAAAGTGTTTCAAGAATAAAAATATGAACTTCCTCTTTCCATATTATTCCAGAAATTTTAAACCTCGTTCAGCAAAAAATGTGTGGTTTGATAAACTTAATTATTTCCCTGCATATCCACCCGGCTTTGTAATTTCATTGCATTTTCTCTAAAAATAGGTTTTTGTTTCTGTTTTTACTGAGTGAATTATTGTATAACACTTTTTAATTAGCATTATTTTACCAAAGTTATTGTAAATGTTAATTAAATCCAGGCCTTTTAGTGACTAGTGTGAGAAAAAACATGAGTTTAATATGACTAAATGGCAGATTCTGAGTAAAATTTTTTAAGAATAATCATTTCTCTCTCATAGTCGGCAGATTTTTGTTTCTTCCTAAGCATCCTTTTATACTCAGATTAAGTTAACTGTTAAAAATACCTCGATTTATACGAGTTTTAATTGGCATACATTCATGAGAGGACACAGAGGCTTTTTACTTGAAGTACCATCGCACGCAGGGAAGTTTTCTCCGCGGGCAGCTAATCCGACTTAATCCCATTTAATGTGTCGCGCTCCTCGAAAGTGCGAAAATTTTCTTGTCGTGTATTAGATTTCAGATACATTTTCTTAATCTTCATTTCGCGCCAGAATAAATTAGTTTGCGCGCAAAGGGCTCCTAAAAAAATCACAAGGTTTGTCCCACTTCGAGTCCACCTTCTGGAGATACGCCGGCTTGGTAACCGGAATACATTGCCGAGGCGAAGATCTGGCATTTTTTCCTCCTCCTCGTCTTTTCTTCACGACAAATGTTTATATTTGTAGTGAGAATGCATCGCATATCAGTGGATTTTGCTTCATGCGGCTAGCTACTTCTGAAAGAAGAGTGCCGGATTTCATCGTTTTGTTCATGTTTATTAGTGTTGGCAAATGTAAGGTAAATGAACCGACCACGTAAGGTAAGAATTGAAGTTTTAAATTTGTTACTCGGCGAAAAATCGTGGAATTGCAATTCGTGAAACTCCTGAGTATTACCTCTGTTACCTAATGTCATGCGATGACTCCTCGCTTTTTCGATGCGTAAAACGGATACAAACGATAAATTTCTTTCGCAAAGTGAAGTATAATTTACTTAACGAGACCATTTGACGACTATTTCTCGTTACATGCTTTATTCATTATATTTGCTTGAGTTATTCAGGCGACATGCCAGGAGTTTGATGACAATGTTTGTGTGCTATAATTATGCTGATAAGTTTTTGCACCTTTATATTGAAACTCATGTAAGCCAAACGTTTGTTAACTCTAGCAAAACACTCTTCTATTATGGAGGAACTTTTAACGTCTTTTGGGGCCCTAATATGGTGACAGATTTTTAGGGGAAACAAAGCTTGATTTTTGGCCAAACAGACTATAGCTTTTTTGCCTTTGAAGAGAGCGCGAGGCAAACGTCCGTGAGTACAGTGTAAGACAGTGATTCTTTAGTTGGCACACCCATGGGTGCAGTGTAACCCAGTGATTCTTTAGGTAGAGCTAACAAACATAGGCTGCACTTTAGGTGGCACACCCATGGGTGCAGTGTAACCCAGTGATTCTTTAGGCAGATCTAACAAACATAGGCTGCACTTTAGGTGGCACACCCATGGGTGCAGTGTAACCTAGAGATTCTTTAGGCAGAGCTAACAAACATAGGCTGCACTTTAGGTGGCACACCCATGGGTGCAGTGTAACCCAGTGATTCTTTATGTAGAGCTAACAAACATAGGCTGCACTTTAGGTGGCACACCCATGGGTGCAGTGTAACCTAGTGATTCTTTAGGTAGAGCTAACAAACATAGGCTGCAATTTAGGTGGCACACCCATGGGTACAGTGTAACCCAGTGATTCTTTAGGTAGAGCTAACAAACATAGGCTGCACTTTAGGTGGCTCTTTAGGTAGAGCTAACAAACATAGGCTGCACTTTATGTGGCACACCCATGGGTGCAGTGTAACCCAGTGATTCTTTAGGTAGAGCTAACAAACATAGGCTGCACTTTAGGTGGCACACCCATGGGTGCAGTGTAACCCAGTGATTCTTTAGGCAGAGCTTACAAACATAGACTTGGGATGGTAACAAGTTTTCCAGTTAAAACTTGGTCATAAAGTGCTGCACCATGGCACTTCGACTATTTCATTATCGCGCTTGTTTTGACGCACAATTGATAGTCAGGAGAAGTCGTATTGTCTAAAGCCATAGCAAAAGACAAATTTACACACATCACAGCGTTAAGGTAAGGTAATACACGGTATTTCCTTCAGGTACATTTACATTTTCTGTTAGGTTATAAGCGATTAAATCGCATGCAGCGACGAAAAAAACGCGAAGCCGTCAGATATTCTAGAACCGTGTTATTTACAGTCCTGTGCATTATTATAATTGCTTAACTAACTAACTACGCGCTGATGGAAATAAGTTTCGGCCGCTTTAAATTTTGAAACAATTCACTGGTACTGTATAGTCATGAATTGGAGCGGAAAGTTAGCACGCGAGCAGGGCGATTCAGTGGCGATTCTGCTGTGGTTTCTGTAATGTAGAAGATATTACGGCAATGAGGCTTCCGAGGTCCCTTCTGGAAATCACAACTACATGTAGGATGAAATGTATTCTGCGTGCAGACGTCTCCTTTTCCAGGTTAGGTTAAATAAACCGTACCAACGGTTTGTTTAACAAAGCTCCCGCGAGACGGTTTCTTGGTGATTTTATTAATTTTTCCGATCCACTTTTTTGTTTCAGCTCTATTTTCGCGGCTTTTGCGATACAAACTGTATTCATTTTTAGTTGTGATGGCATTACACTGCTTAATCATAACGGCTTTGGAAGAAACTGAATATATTGCGCTTCGCGATTTCGCAAAATTGCTGCGGGAATTAAAAAATATTTTCTTCTAAAAAAGCGTTTTCACGCTTCTTTCCGTCTCTAGTCAATTATCTCGTTTGTCTCGTTTTCTAAAGGTCCTTGAGAACAGAATAAGACAATATTTTATTACCTACAACCTAAAAACCCGATTTTTGACCAGATCGAAACAAAACTGACCTCTGAAATGGAAGAAGAAAAGCCTTTTATTTTTGCCGGCTTCGGCCTGCCGACGAGATCGTGTCTGTTTTGCTTTCATATGATGACATTTTCCTGACAGAAGGGTGTCGGGAAAAACACCTCGCGCTGATCATACGTGACAAAATCCGCCGCGCCTAAGCTAATTAAGAAAAGTCTCCTCGAAAGCTCCATACAATTCCTTATAACAAAATTATAAGGAATTGTATGGAGCTCTCCGGGATACTTACAGTGCAAGCCCTTTGTGTCTTCTCATGAAATAATTCAAAATGGCGGATGACGTCATCACGACATCACTGCTATTGTTAAACATCTTTTATGTGTTAGCCAACTTCCTTGATTTTATCAGAGACCCTAATATTTTTCGCTTTATGGCTAATTTGAGGGAAAAATGGATCCCGGCTGCCAACAAATTCAACAACATGACGTCATAATGACGTCAGATCACGTCATTGTGTCAATCCAGCTATGAAGTTGTAAATGATGAGTACATTATTGAGTGCAATTTTGGTGGCCGTAGGATGAGGGGTTTTAAAGGCAAAAAAAAAGCCCTGGGCTGAATAGGGTTAATGCTTGTCCACCAACATTACTGATCTGATATCAACTGAAAACTTTTTAAAATGGCCATAAACCTCCCGGTTTGTAATTCGAGGAACGGTCTTTTAAAAAAATAGATACCAGAAAAGCACAAACTTTATTTTGTCAAAATTGCTTTGCTAATAAATTGACATTACAAAATTTTTATTTCCACAACAAGCAAGTTGTTATTTACCAACGGAAGATTATATGTTCGTTTTTAATCTTGTTAAAGCATCGACTTGTCATGAAGACTCGCCAGGCGTAGAAAAAGGACAAATTTCTTTTGAACAACAATTTCCTTTCATACAGCTTAATTGGATTGCTATTGAGGGTAAACTATTGAGACTACGTGACGATATAAACATGCCCTGACCGCACAGTCTTGTCTTGGCTAAGAGTCCACATTCTAGGAGGTTATCTTCCTGCTCTTCATCTTTCTCGGTCATCTACTTAGTCAGGCTTCGTGGCAGGTATTTTGAAGGGAAATGGAGTATCATTAGGCGCGTGAGCACATCACGTTCACGTGCCCCTTTATTCATAAAACCCTAAATTGATGTTGTTGCTGTACTTGTTTATGTTGGGAACAGAGCGTCTGCGAAGCCAGCAGCGTAGATCCTTGCGGTGACAAAGGAATCTGCATCCCCGACTATTCCAAGGACAGCTTTACATGCAAATGTGACAAAGGTTATGGAGGAAGACCATGCGGTAAGCTGCAAACGTTTCACCTCTAAGGATCTTCTCCTGGGGATGAAATGAGGCTTTAACTATACACGACTTTATGGATAGTCAGTCAAAAGTTACACTTAAGCTCATTGACCTTTTAATTACCCATTTCAGAATTAATAAAAGACTGCTTTAAACTTGGTCAAAGTGGTGCCACATCAAGTGGAGTCTACTACATCATCCCAGATGGTGGCAGCCCAATACAAGTACTCTGTGACATGACTACGGACGGTGGAGGTTGGACCGTCTTTCAGAGACGTTTAGATGGCTCGGTAGATTTTTATCGGGCTTGGGAATCATACAGAAATGGATTTGGAGATCTAAACAGTGAGTTCTGGCTTGGAAACGAAAATTTACATCGTTTGTCAGCCTCTGGTGACGTCATGCTAAGAGTTGACCTGGAGGACTTTGATGGCAACATAACATACGCTGAGTATACAACATTTCAGGTAGCTGACGAAGCAGACAAATACAGGATTACTTTTGGAGGATACAATGGTACGGCTGGCAACTCAATGGTAGATAACGGAAGAGAGTCCCTAAAGTAAGCAAAAAAATCGTTGGCAACTGATTGTAACAATCATATCAATCTATCACTCTCTTTTTACCGTTACCGACAGGCAATCCGTCGCCATCGCCGACCACCTCTCATACCATCTAGGTCGCAATCAAATCAGGTTCATTATTTAACAATTAATGAATGAGGCTGAGTATCTTATGAAGAATTATAGAGATCGAGGAGCGATAACGCTCTCCGAGATCTTCATAATTCTTCATATCATAAGAAAGCCGAATTCATTCATTCAAAATAATTCCAAGTTAAAAACATAGCTAAAATATGCTTACCTCCATCAATGTTAAGTTCATCTTTGATAGTCCACGTTTAGGGTTCTTCAGCTTCGCAAATATTCTCCAAATAGAGGATGTCGCCCTTCGAGTTGTCTTCTAGCAGTTCTTGCATTGTTTTTAGCTATTATTTCGCCTAGTTCTTACTCTTGAAACGAGTAGAAATGTCCTCCATTTTTGTTTTCACAACCAAAACAACTCAACCTCGTCCCCAGGTCTTCTCGGTTAACGATGCATTAACCTGCAAGGAAGCTGCTCTTTTGACGTCATCGGTTGATTAATCGCAAAATTCTTCCAAATTTGGTCATCAGTAGCTGGTTATAGTGAATTATTCGTATGCTTTTAGCCAATCAGAATCGGGGAAATATTTTGAATGAATAACAATAATCGACTCCAGATTTAATAGCCTCTTTATGGGCATCTTAGAGGAGTCGCATCTGCATTCTTAAACTATTTAAGGTTCCTATACATACTATTAAAGCTGGCAAGTGTCCGCATATCTTTGCCATCAGCAAAAGTCTCAAATTACCGGTAGCACAATAATACAGAAATTTCTATCATTAGATCAAGGAGATCCTTAATGCACTCTCAGACAAATCAACCAGAACATGTAGTTGAGCTGTTTCAAACTAGCATTTCGTTTTAGTCTTCATTTTCTCGACACTTTTTTTTTCACAGTGGTCTACAGTTTTCGACTAAAGATGCTGACAATGATCTGGACAACAGCATTGTATCAGATCCTTGTGCTGTAAGGCACCACGGTGCATGGTGGTATTACTCCTGCAGCTGGGCAAATCTTAATGGTTTGTATCATGGAGGACCATACAGCACCAGTGGTATCAGTGATGGAGTAAAGTGGGTCACGTTTAGAGGACAGTATTACTCACTAAAACGCACTGAGATGAAATTAAAACCTAAATTGTAAAATTAAACAATAGTGATACGGCATCGAGTCGCATCATTATTAAGTGAATCGCAATTTAAAAATTGCGATCATAGGTAGGTATTTGAAAGCGTTTGGTACCTCCGCCCATAAAACTCCCGGGTCAAGAATGAGTCCAAGTATGACTTTTCTTGCGTTGGTTTTTGTATTTTGCAGCCTGTGCCAGGCACTCACGCGGCTTTTTGCACTGTTTTCTTGACCCGTTCTCCCCACTATCTTAGACCTTGGAATGCTATTGAAGATTACTCCTTTACACAAATAGACCCTATTCACGATAACCGCCATCTTTGCACGCGCTCAAGGACTGATGGGATTAAAGCAATGTCACTTGGTTTCTCAGGGGGCAAACAAGTGAAAAAATTGCCATTGGAAGAGATCGCGGTTGAGTTTGTTTATTCTAGACAAGAGGAAATGAAGACCTTTTCATCTTAAAGACGATAATGTCAAAAAATGGGTGGAAGTGGTCATTGTTGCTTTTTTGTTTGTAGTAGCGATCGACCGTAGATATCCTCTTTGCAAACAGTAACGACGAAATCTTGTCAAAATTCGATACGTACATTTTGAAGGACTATGAAATCGTCGTCTTGTTTTGATAGAAGTAATAAAATCGACCGGGATTACTCGTATTGGCAAATTTTATCACTTGTTTGCCCCCTGAAATACCACGTGACATAGCTAATATCCCATCGATCCTAGAGGACATGTAAAGATGGCGGGCATCGTGAATTGAGTCACGTTATCGCTTGATTTGCAGACTGGTGAAAGTCGTAAAAGGAGTTAGTCGCATAGCTGGGATTTACAAGCTTTGATAGACGCCGGTAGTTAATTTCATATAACGGTGATATTATTACAACCTCCCAACCCGAGAGTTGAATTTAGTCATGATATTTTCAGGGATAATTTAAATGATAAAAAATACATAAAGGCAAGTTCCATTGATTATATTTCGGAATACGAATACTCAGAATCTCTTTGACCGTTTTTTGGACCACTGTTGAAATGCCAGTTTTATATAGTTTTTACCATGCAATTTGCATTAAGCTCCCGCAACCAATTTGACGCCATAGGGGGACTAGCCCTGGCTTGCTATACAATAGCACACGCTCAGTACTGGTAGGTTTTAGCTGTATATTTCTTCAAAGATTCTCAGTTTTAAATTAAGCATGCAATTGTAATCTTCTAACGTCCTGATTTTATAGACAAACAGCCCATTTGGCAGTTATATAGGCGAGAACTATCACTCAGATTCACTTCATGAATTTCGAGAAGACAGCTGCAACAGGATAATGCGTTACTGATAAGTTAGCGTGTTTCATATACTTTCAATACTGGAACTTGATGACTGTTTCTCATAAACACAACGCCACAAGGAAAAGCTAAAAAGATCAGTATGGTAATAAAATCTTCATTTCAATTCTAGTACAAATATCTCAAAATATGAGCTGAATTCTTTCTTCCATTCATTCATTCATTCATTCATTCATTCATTCATTCATTCATTCATTCATTCATTCATTCATTCATTCATTCATTCATTCATTCATTCAGGCGGCCTCGGCCGAACTACTGTAGTCGCTTGGCTGCCTAGCCCGCTCTGTTGTCCAAGCAGTATGAGAGTTCGCTGGTGGATACGACCCTAGCCTCCCTCATCAGGGTTTCTGTGAATGTACACACTGCGCTATCGCGCGCGTCGTAGGTGTCCGTGAGTTGGTTGCCACACGACAAGCTTGCTTGCTGGCAATTCGGGGCTACGGCAGCAATGGCCAGCAAGACCAAGCCGATCCTTTCTGATAAAGTTGGAAGGTCGCCGTGGGGTGTGCGTTGGTGACTCGGTCTCGCCAGCTGGTGTTATGGACACGGCCTAGCATGGGGGTATATGATCCATTGGGAAACTTTACCATAGTGATAGTAAGTGACCCCCCTTTGCAGCCATAAAGCAAAACAGAGTCTATCGTCGCTTGAAAGAGTCGTATCTTAAGATCTCTAAAAAGACTGGATGACCAGATACTCGACGTGTCGTTAAGTGCCTACCAGGCTAGGCTGTTCCTGACTTTGATGTCCTTTTCGGAGGAGTTGACCCTTGAATCAAGGTATTTGAAGTCAGAAACCTCCTCCAAGATTTGACCTTGTCGAGAGCGTAGAGGTGGCTGACTTTCCACGTTACATGTTAGTACCCTCGTCTTCCTATCACTGAGCACTAGTCCAATGTCACTACACTCAACTTCCACCAGATCAAATGAGGTTTTTGCTAGGGAAACGGTGTTTGATAGCAGAGCACTGTTGTACGCTTGCTAAAGGCGGACGCCCAGGGGAGCATACAGTATGTTGTCCAGTATCCGGACGGTACCAGTATCCGGACACTTGAAACAAAAACTCAATTTTTGAGGCGCCCGTTTCAGTTCTCGGTAAACGAAGTATTTCGAATGAAAGCTGAACATTTCAGCTTTAAGATGAAAGTTTTGGAAACTGGAAAGCTTGCGAAACAGTCGCAGAAGACGCCGTTCTGTTCAGTAGGGGAAGGAGAAGCCTTTAGTTACTACTCCTTATGGGCCACTCTTCAAGGTGTGCCTTAACTGCTACCCCTTTCAGCAGATTACAATATTCACTTCTAGGAGTAAATAAATTAATTTTAGACATGAGAAAGGCGGCTTGAAGACAGCTAAATGAAATGCTATAAAAAAATCTTTAATGGTACAATTTTATTAAAAGTAAAGATAAAACGATTAATAAAACAGTACAAAATAAAAATTAGTTGTTCTAACCGAAGAGAGGGTGATTACAAGACTTTTTCATTACAACTCCAGTTAAAGAGGTGCAAGCGTCTTCTTAATATTAAGCAAAGGAAAAAGATTAATGATTATTGCAAGAAACAAAAGTTCACGAAAATATGCATCAAAAAGACTTCAAATACAAAAAAACGTTGTACGTACCAAACCGTCCAAGTCCGTCCTCTTACGGCAACATACTAAAAGAGTCTTGGAATAACTTCGCTCTTTAAGATAACCACCGCAGAAAAAGGTACAATTTCTAATAAACACTAAAACATTATGCTATGTTCACCACTATATCGCATAGCTTTTCGTGCCAACACGAGCGACAAGCTATCCGCTATGGTATCAATCACCTTTTCGATATGTGACTCTCCATTTAAGAGATCGGTACGGCGCAGCCTCGCTCCGTTAGAGAAATTGCGCCGAAATCACCGTTCATATGTGTGAACAGAAAAGCTTACATTGTATGGTTTTTGTGTCCGGGCAAAAGCTACCCGGTAGACTGTCAGCATAGCCTTATTTAAACAGGGTATATTGAGTCTACTGATTACTGACATAACACATTCTTGAAGCGATTCTAATTTCGGGAATGAAAATTCATTTTATCTATAATTTCCAACTTCTTATTTTACGTTCAAATTTGTGTTTTTGTGATTTTATTTGTCTTTTAATTATGCAACTCTAACAACTCCATAGAGATAGCGCTACATATTCATAAAGGGGCGATTTCTTGAAAACTTCAGCAATATGATGGTTTCATTTAGGTCGCCTGAAACATTTAAACCCAGAGTCTTCCCATAAAACCAATACAAATTTTTGCGGGGTCCTTCCTTTTGTTCAGCTGGAACTTGTCCGAGGCAGAGCACGAGCCAAACGTTTCCCTGTAGTCCCTACATCAGTTTCTGAGATCCTAAACGTTTGGATACATGGTTCATTCGTCTAAACGAATACTTACTATTTATGGCCTTGGTCACCGGTTAATAAGGCTGTTTTTACACAACATCGTTCTAGCCTGCAGCACAACGAAAAGGTGCTGAGCACCAGTAAAATTGATCACTTTCCAAGGACAATTAATATATCTTAAAACACCTGTTATATCGTAAGCTCAATGTCCAGTTGAAAATGCTGCTACTATGGCTTGTACTCGTTTTTTCTGAACATGTATCCGGCTTAAGCCGAATCTCAGAACCTCGTTTTAAAGCTGTTAACTTTGCTGAGGAGAAAGAAGGACGAAAGTTGAACGGAAGCGTGATAAAAGAAATGCAAGTTGATGCAGAGGGTGAGTGTAGGCTTCGATGTGTCGATGAAGAGCAATGCCGCTCGTATAACTTTGGACTCAAGAAGCATAAAGCCGGGAATTTCTTGTGTCAGTTAAACGGTTCCGATAAATCTGTTGGCTTTGGTAACTTCACAAAAGATGACAATTTCAAGTACAGAGGAATGGAGGTAATAAAGGTGAAATTAAAGAAGAATGGCCATCAGTAAAGGCTCGGGGGGGTACTCCCTATAATGGCCTCTACGGGGGGGCTCAGCCCGAAAGTACCTTTTTCAGGCTGCAGGTATATGAAAGGATAGGGATTTTACTCTTTGAAGTATACGAAAGGGAAGGGAAATCTGTCATTTGGGTCTGTGAAAGGACCCAAAGGGCTAACAGATGAATTGTATGGCTTTATAAGTCGAGAAAAAGTTCTATTTTTGAGATTGATTCCTGTTTTTAAAAAACGACAGTGCATTTACAGCAGTGAAAAGGGATCAGCAAAGTTCTACACAAAATATATGAAAGGGATTCCATTTGTTAATAGAAGGTACACGAAAGGGATACCTTTTTCGTGAACAATGGTATATAAAAGGTTAAGGGGTTGGACCTCGGGGCGGAGCCTACCCGTAAAAATATTTGTTGAGTGCCCCCCTTCCCCCAACCCCCGGAGTAAAGGATTGCCTCTTCGGACGGTTTCAATTGTCGCAGCATATCCCACAGTGCCGAATGCAAATGAGCTTCAACAAAGGATTTTCTATCCTCATAAGCATTAAAATCGGCAGATGAAAAATGGGACGTTTGAACTTGACATGAAGGAAAAAATAGCCACAAAAAATATGGAAACTCGCGGGTAAGGTAGGCTTCACTTAAAAGATTTTACAAGTGATGAATCTGTTATTATTTTTTACGAGTGATGTATCTGCTGTTTTTTGTTTTGTTTTTTGTTTTTTTAACAGAGTGCCTGCGTAGCCAGCAACGTAGATCCTTGCGGTGCCAAAGGAATCTGCATCCCAGACTATTCCATAGACAGCTTTAAATGCAAATGTCACAATGGCTATGGTGGAATACCTTGCGGTAAGGTTTCACCCCCACCCCCCTTCCAGAGTCTCCTCCCTTCCTGGGGATGGAAAGTAATTGACTACGACTCGAAGGTTGTTTCTTCATCTGTAAACATCTGTCTGTCTGTTTGTTTTCAATTTGTGTTTAACATGTCTTTATTTAGAAAGCAAAGTTTAAACTCGGATCAAAGGCTTTCTCGAAGTCTATGACGCGGACATTTAGTAAATATATATGAGGTTTAGTCTGAATAATTCTTCAGATGCTTTGAAAGCCAAATTTCATGCTTTTATTGCTCTATCGAGTACGTTAAAAACTCATTTACCTGTAAATTACCTTTTTCAGAGGTAGTAAAAGACTGCTCTAAACTTGATCAAAGTGATTCCACATCAAATGGAATATATTACATCATCCCAGATGGTGGCAGTCCAATACAAGTACTGTGTGACATGACTACGGACGGCGGAGGTTGGACCGTCTTTCAGAGACGTTTAGACGGTTCGGCTGACTTTTTTCAGGGCTGGGAATCATAAAAAAATGGGTTTGGAGATCTAAACGGTGAGTTCTGGCTTGGAAACGACAATCTTCATCGTTTGACAGCCTCTGGTGACGTCCTATTGAGATTAGACATGGAGGACTTTGACGGCAACATAACATACGCAGAGTATACAACATTTCAAGTAGCTGACGAAGCAGATAAATACAGAATTACGATTGGAGGATACAATGGTACGGCTGGTGACTCGATGGTAGACAACGGCAGCGGGGTCACCCTGAGGTAAACAAATAGTTGGTTTATCTATAAGGAGGAAAACGCCGTGGCCAATTTCATAGTCAGAGCCCAATTTTATAATCAACAATCTCTTATTTCCTTTTCTTTGCAACCAAGTTATTCTTACATCTGTGATCTTTTTCGATTCTTTCTACTCTCACGATAATCAATCTCCATCGCAGACCACCTCTTTTAATTAAAATCATATTTGAATTTGGACAAAATATGACTTTTCAGAAAGACCTTTAATACTTTGTTTGAACGCTGAGCATCTTGAGGGCCTGATCTCAGGCTAAAGTGCTTACAGACAAATCAACCACGAAAATACTAATACTCCTTCCAGCTTGAAACATAGTTTGTCTGTAGTACTCATTTAAGCAGGCGCGTCATTGCTCTTTCTTTACAGTGGTCGACAATTTTCAACAAAAGATGCTGACAATGATCTGGACCTCGCTGTGACACCCTGTGCTGTTAGACACCACGGTGCATGGTGGTATCATTCATGCAGCTGGGCAAATCTTAATGGTTTGTATCATAGAGGACCTTACAGCACCAGTCGTGTCAGTGATGGAGTAAAATGGACCACATTTAGGGGAATGCGTTACTCACTACAACGAACTGAGATGAAGTTAAAGCCAAAACCGTGAAAAAAAAGTGACATTGCAACAATTTAACTGTGGCATCATTTAAGCTTCGGTCATATAGTCACGTCATCGTTATGCTAAAAAAGCAGATGAAAAAAATGGTAAAGAGTACCCAACGAGGCACTCATGGGGCTTATGTCAACAACCCTAGATACAATTTGGTGATACAAAGTGTGAGAATTTTCAGCATTACAAGCACAACATATCCAGACATCAGCACTAACCGATGATATAATTTTCAATATACAATCATTAAGGTAATAAATGTACCAAGGTCGCTTATTATGACTATTGGGGACTTTAAGAGTCCAACGACCCGACGGCAACGAGAACTTCGCTTTAAAAATGAATTTGCGTTCTTTCAGTCTTTATCGCAATTATTCCTACTCTCTTACTTTGTCAAGTGTAGGCTAATTCTCCTGGAGTTGAATTCCTAGGACCATATCCAACGGTTCAGAAAATGAAATAAATTTCGTCGTTGCTTGTTTACTCACTCCAAAAGATGCGAAATTAGGCATTTTCAAGTCGTAGTCGTGCAAAAGCGGGCAAAGAAATGTACAAACAAGCGCGATGCACGTGCAAAGTTTTTGTTTGGCTTATAAAACCTATTGTTTTATGACATTCTCGTCAGCCGTCCGCGTCTTTGGATCTTAAAGTCCTTATTATTGCAGAGAAACTTTAGGTAATTTCAACGAATCCTGGAAAAGGAGTCAACATGAGTTGCGAAAAGATCCGGAACGTAGCAAGATATTAAGACTGGGGTTTAAAAGTGTACACTGCCCCGGGAGACCCCAGAGAAATCAGTGACTGTATTTGATCAACACTTCACACAAATCGGGCCATGCTTAGCCAGCTGTTTCGTTAGCCAAATACATTCTTCCTACACCTATTGCCTTTAGAGAATCCTGACATCATCTTTTCTTTAAAGAAACTTATGGAAATTATGTGTATGAAATCATCAAACCTTTAAACTCAAGGAAAGGATGTGACCTTGATGGAATTTCCCGTAAACTGTTGTAAGAAGCGGCACCAATAATAATACCATCCGTAACGTTTATCATTGATTTGTCAATAAAGACTGGAATATTTCCTGGTTACTGGACAATTTCAAAAGTATCCCTGATTTATAGGAAAGACATTAAGTTTGATCCAAACAATTGAAGGCCTATCTCTGTCTTGTTAGGTATAGGCGAATCCTTGTTTACATTTTTTGCCTCACTAGCGTAGGTTTATCATTATCTGATGAAACTAATAAAATGAAATTTCTGTTATCTCTGAAAATGTGAGCCCGATATACCAAATAGCTTCGGAGAAAATCTCTTTGAAAAACCCTCAAATTTACAAAGAATGTATGAGCTCATTAACGTTTTGCCACCCAGTAATTTTGCAATTTTTAATTGCTAATAGTTTACTTTGTTACTGATTGCAAAGAGCTGAATCTTGCACAAACTCTATAAATTAACCAGCTCTTTTAATTTTTGAATCTTCTATGGGTTAACTCGTATGCTAATGCGCAAAAATGTAAACAATGACGTCACGATGAATCCGCCTTTAACAATAGTGAAGATTGCCTTCAACCAGCTTGTTAAGGATCTACAGGAATTGAAAATTCACTCCTAGAAGATTCTCAACATGATTTTATGCCAATGCATTTAACC
The DNA here is from genome assembly GCA_942486035.1 of Porites lobata. Lineage (NCBI taxonomy): Eukaryota > Metazoa > Cnidaria > Anthozoa > Scleractinia > Poritidae > Porites > Porites lobata. Next base: position 108,107 of record CALNXK010000405.1, read on the forward strand.
CTTAGAGCCCTACGTGAAGCCACTAACGACTGGTATCTAAATATTGACAATACCATACTAAATGATATACTTTTTCTAGAGCTGAAGAAAGCTTTCGACACTGTCGACCATCAAATCTTATTTCAAGAGTGTAAATTATATGGAGGAGACACTCGTAATATTTCCTGGCTTACCTCTTTTCTTTCGGATCGCACAAAGTGTACCTATGTAGGCGGTTCTCTTTCGAAGAAACTGCCAATTGTCTTTGGAGTGCCTTATGGGTTAGCCTCCCACGCAGACGTTCTTAGGGGTTCGTCACGCGTTCCTGCCCCACACGTGGTGGGGCAGGAAAGCGTGACGAACCCTAAGAACGTTTGTGTGTGAGGCTACTTAAGGGTCTGTGCTCGGACCCCTGCTTTTCTTTTTCTACATCAGCGATCTCCAAGCGGGAATTGGGTAAGTATGTATGAGACAGCACTTATTCAGAAGAGGAGCTTTTTCAAGTATAAATGGTACGTGGTGCAACTAAATGACGAGATAGCTGACGTATTTTGAATCAATCCGTGAAGCAGTTTATGCAAAGGAAAATACACCAGCTTTAGGAACGGGATGAACAAAATTGTTCGAAACAAATGGGTTGCTTACTAATTGGGGCACCCTCCGCGACATTCTGATAAAAAAATTTGAATTACAGAGGTTGTGTTAGAAAAATGGCCGGGTGGGTTTTACTTGTTTTTGCCACAACTGTTTATGGAATAAGCCGTATCTCAGAGCCTGATTTTAAGGCCGTTAACTTCGCTAAAGCAAGAGAAGGAAGGCGGTTAAACAGTAGCGTGATCAAAGCAATGAATGTGGATTCAGAAGGCGCCTGCAGGCTTCAATGCGTCAATGAAGAGCGTTGCCGCTCTTACAACTTTGGAATCACAAAGAACAAACCCGGAAAGTTCCTGTGCCAGTTGACTGACTCTGATAGATTTGCTGGGTTCAGTAATTTTAAAGAAGATGATAATTTCAAGTACAAAGGGATACAGGTAACTGCCACTGAACGCAGAAATGAAAATAGTTACAATATCGGACGTAAATGCTACACACAGATAACTTTTCTCTTGTTTCAAACCTGTGTCTCTTGGCTAAGTTTTGGATCAAAACAGGCATTTGGCACTGGGTATTATCTCGATACTTAAAAAGCGCTGAAAAAAAGTTCGTGTTTGCTAGTACTAAATATGATTAAGGCACAACATAACTTCGCGAAATGAAAAATTATTAGTATTATTACAATATGCTGATAGACTAACAAATCGTTTATGAAATTAGTAAGAAAGTTTTATAGTTTGAGGTAGTTGCGATTTCTCTGTGAGCTAAAGGGCCACACCGTTGCGACCAGTACGGTAATCAGAGTTCTTCTCAAGAAACGGGATTTTTTTGGCACGTAAGAAAACTGACATTCTCAGTGTTCATATCAATTATGCATGACATGTCGAGAAACTAGCCACCTCTCCTTTCTGTTTCACGAATGAATTTCAAGTTTCAATAATAACGAAATGAATTTCATGTACAAACAATGTAAACATTGCTTTCCAAGAAATTCTACAACTCGTTCACAGATGCGATAAAACTACACTTACCATCTTCTACAACTTTCTCATATTTAATTTTTGTTTCCTCTATTGTATCCATTCCGTTTTCAATTATTCAATATTTCCCAATCAATTATTCAAAACTTTTCAATCGCAAACCAAATGTCCGGCAGTTTGGCATTTCGCGAGTCAGCTTTACAATTAACCTAAAAATAATTATAGTAATTATTGGATTCGGCTTTCGCATGATTTGAAAATCTAGGAGGGTATTATTCATTCCGCAATTCTTAACATGTTTACCTCGATCAATATTAATTTTTAATTTGCGTGGTTCCCGACTTCATAAATTTCGGATAATATGCAAATCTAGGATAGAAAGGGATGTTTAGTCTAGCAGATATATTGGGATCAACTAACAAATGTTATCAAGACATTCGATGCAAATTTTTCTTCCTTTTCATTAGCCGAGAGCCCACCACGTGACCTGCAAATAACTGCCTGCAAATAATGGTCTGCTCATGCACAATGTCGTCCACCTATTATTCGTCCAGATATCATTCCACTCATGCCAAAATGAAACCACGCTTTTCTCCTCCTTGCGATCGCTTTTGCGTGAAAATGGCAGATCGTTTCGCTTCTCCGAAGATATTCATTAAAAAACAAACTTGCTGATCGAATGACAAAACTATTTTCCGTTAACTTGTATTCTTGCTCATGTCTTACTGTGTTTTTAGGCAAAAGTTCGGTTTTTTCTTCCGTAAAATTTCCACCATTTTCCCCAGCTACAGCCAAAACTACTAAGCTAACGGAACCTCGATCCCTTGGGCTTCTCGGTTGGCGTGAAATATCCTGTATTAGTATTTACCGAATAGGTGAATTGCAATTTTCGCGAGTTTGATTGGCTCCCGTAACTCGGAATATCCTTGGCTATTCACTGTTTTGCGACCGGAGCCAAGATAGCATCTCATTTCGAGACATTTTCGGAAGACGAAATTTGAGCGATAAAAGAAGCAGTCGTACAAACAAATACCAAGAGAGCGACGAACTTTGGCTTGTCGGTGTTTACTGGTAGGTAGAAAATTATTTTCTGCTGAATTATATTTGCAACAAAATCATAAAAATGCATTTGAAAAAATCCCCGAAAGGTTTGTAAATTGTAAACAAACTTCCTACCAAGTGACGATTTTAATTTATAAAAAGTTGCTTTTTTTCATTTTTATCCAACTGCTTTGGTAAATACTAAAGCAACTTTCCCCCTCAGGGTCGGTGAACAGCGCTAGATATATACCTCGATGCTTCGCGTCTTGGTTTATTCACCTCCCCTTCGGGGGATAGTTGTATACTATTCGTGGAATGCATTTTTCTTAAAGACCTTTGAATGGAATGCATTTTTCTTAAAGACCTTTGAATGCAGAGGTTCACTCAACTCGTACAAGAAGCAAATGACTTTAATTTGCCGTCTCTCATTCGTAGGAAACGACATTTACTCGAACAAATCACCACCTGGAACCCCACGACCACCAGCATAATGATGTAAATATTGATATCAGTGCTGACTTTTGGGGGCCGAATCGCAGACGTTTCGCCTGCGAAACGTCCCTAGCGGCGAGGGCCGAGAAGAGACGGCTGCGTTCGCAGGAAATTAATTTAATAGAACCCTAAGGCTACTTGAAAACGGAGACAATGTTGGCCAACAAACTTGGGAATTGATGCGTCCGTGTTGGTGTGTAAACGGACTCAGTGACTCTCAACAATGCTGGGACCTACATGGAAGAGCTTTGCAAACGGGATCCAAAATTGTTGCGCTACGCTTCGGCGATGACGGAACAAAATAAATGTTGGGTGTTGTTGGCTCAACATTTTGACCGGTTTCAAACTTTGCGCAACAACTCCGAACATCCCGCAACAACATGCAACAGGGTGTGCAAACGGACGCAACATGTAACATCCAGCAATGTTGGGAGTTGTTGGCCAACAACATTGTGTCCGTTAGCACGGGGCTTTAGTTATTTTCCTTGCTTTTAAAACAGAGTGTCTGCGAGTCTAGCAACGTGGACCTTTGCGGCGACAAAGGAATCTGCATCCCAGACTACTCCAAAGACAGCTTTACATGTAAATGTGACAAAGGCTACGCAGGAACAGGGTGCGGTAAGTTACAAACGTCCCATCCCCTAGGTCTCTTCCACCTTGAGGGTTTGAAGAGGTAAGATTCTAATTATTTTGCATTAAATGTGACTTGAAGTCGTTTATTTAGCTGTTAACATCTAATTCTTCCCAAAAGAAGTCATTTACTCGTTCTTATTATAATTCAGTTCAAAGCCCGGGAGATAAACGCCTTCTCGTAGTCCAAAGAATATTTAGCAATTATTGAATAAGGCTGAGGAAAACTTTCGAGGCTTCGTGGTCTTAAAGATTAACACCATACACTCTGCTAACTGGAGCAAGACTAATAAATATCAAACATTACTGTCAATATAGAGCATCAAAATTCCGTTACGTCAGAGGTATTTTTTACTACATAGAGCACTTCCCAATTGTCCGTTGACGGTTTCAAGAGTGTCCGTTATCCGTTTTAGAGAGATGTCCGTCTAATAAAGTAGTCCGTTAACAGAGAGTTGACTGTAAAACGAGGGGGTGATGAAAGAAATCGAGACAGTACTAGAGGGCTTAAGGCGGCTCGGTTATCACAAATTTTGTGCCATAACTTTTTCGGCTTTAACGCAAAGGCTACAAAAGTTTGAAAAGTCCGAATATACAATTATTTTTGAAAAGAGGTGAAGAACCTTTTGACAATGTGTCAGCTTGGCGCGCATATATCATTGTATAGTTTGCGACTCTTATTTCAACTCATTTAAATTAAGAGTTATAAAACAGTTTCCAAATAATGATATTTGTCGAAAGATTATCTGGAAAAAAGTTCACACCCAAACTCTTTTGCCTCTTTTACATTTCAGAATTAATCATAGAAGACTGCTCTAAACTTGGTCAAAGTGGTTTGGCATCTACTGGAATCTACTACATCATCCCAGATGGTGGCAGCCCAATACAAGTACTCTGTGACATGAATACAAACAATGGAGGTTGGACTGTCTTTCAGAGACGTTTAGACGGTTCGGTTGATTTTTTTCAGGGCTGGGAATCATACAAAAATGGGTTTGGAGATCTAAACGGTGAGTTCTGGCTTGGAAACGACAATCTTCATCGTTTGACAGCTTCTGATGACGTCATGATAAGAGTTGACTTGGAGGACTTCGATGGCAACATAACATACGCAGAGTATACAACATTTCAAATAGATGACGAAGCAGATAAATACAGGATTACGATTGGAGGATACAATGGTACGGCTGGAGACTCGATGGTAGATAACGGAGGGCAGACACAAAGGCAAGCAAATATTTCGCCGGTAATTAATTTGTAGCAACAGAAAAAAAGACCAATACCACGCTTATAACTGGCTCCCCCACTTACAAGCCACCCCCAGTTATAAACCCATCTATAGACCCGTAAACACACAAAATACATCCGATTACAAGCCTCCGGATATGATTGAAAGGCTTGTTTCAAACGTCGTGCTACTGCCGTGCTAAGCTGAATCTACTGTAGCTCGACTGCAGCACGACACTAGCACGACTTGGTTTCAGGTCGAATTTAATTCAGTCGAATAGAACGGCTGTTGCCTAAAACAAAACACAAAAATAAAGAAACGGTTTAGCAAACTTTAAATGTATTCTTATGTATTTATAATTTATGAATTGAGTTCGGCACGGCAGTAGCGCGACGTTTGAAACCAAGTGGAGCTACTGCCGTGTAGCAGGGCAACGCTTGCCATGCTACACGGCAGTAGCACAACTTGGTTTCTAGCGCTGCGCTACTGCTGTGCTTAAGTCGATTTTAATTCGATCAATTTAGTTCGGCACGGCAGCAGCACGACGTTTAAAACGGGCCTAAGCCCCTTACAAATCTATTGAATTCGATTTATTATCAATGACATTTTAAAGCTTAATTAAAAACCAGTAAATGCAAAACGTATTAGGACTGCTATATCTTGTTTCAAAGAGCTGTTTCTATTTCGGTAATACAACACCTGGGATATAGCCCCTCTGTTTATAAGCCCTTCTACATCCCTTACGAAGATGTTTAGGCCCAAGGAGAAGAGGCAGTTAAAGGCCGTACTATCAAATCAGCAGTCTTTCATATACTTTCTTTACAGCTCACCTTACACTGCTGTTACAAGTCTTTTTACCCTTACAATAAGTGATCGCCAACGCTGACCACCTCATAGATAGATACCTTCTCTCTGATATTCAAACCATTTTATTAATTTGTAGAGTCAAGTAGACTCGTAATCGACCACAGCCACATAAGTGGCATCTGTATTTTAACTGCAGGTGTAGCAGTGAGCTGAAATGCACAAAGCCTTTACTTCGGAAGCATGATGCGTATTACTCGAATCACCTCATGTTGGGCAGGGGAATTTCGCTTGCGGAATATGGAATCCTGGTTTTTAGAATCCGGAATGTAGCTCAAGAAATCTGGAATTCAGAATCTAAGACTAGCTTGGATTCCCTTGTATGGGACGACTCGTAAATCCTAAATCAAAATCCACCTTGAAATCCACCTCGAGATCCTTTCTTCAAATCCTAACTCGGTAAATAGATCACCTCCTGACAAACAAATCTCTTTGTTTAATTTCTGCCATTATCAAACTGTGACTTTTTTCTGCAGTAATTTACAGTTTTCAACCAAAGATGTCGACAATGATCTGTATGACCCTGACAATTGCGCTGCTTTACTCAGTGGAGCATGGTGGTACCACTCCTGCAGTTGGGCCAATCTAAATGGTTTGTATCGTCGAGGAACTTATAATTCCAGCTACTTGCCCCACGGAGTAAAATGGGTCACGTTTAGAGGACAATATTATTCTTTGAAACGCACTGAGATGAAATTAAAGCCTAAACCATAAACAGCAATGGTATTACCGCATTATGATGACCTATGATTTGCGTCGCATCATTTAAGTTGGTAGACATTTGACACCACTTGCTACCTAATCTTATCAAATTTCCAGTCTAAGATTGAGTGCAAGCAAGTATGACTTTGTAAGTGTAGTTACGGCTTCAGACTACAACCCGGTCAATCAGTTGGAAATGGCTGAAATTGGCCAGGTTGGTTTTTTCCTTTTTATATTTGCCAAGACAAAGACGAGTTTCACAGGAACAGCGCAAAAAAAATGTAATAGAAGAGGAATGATAATAATAATAATAGAATTTATATAGCGCTTATACATCGCTGTTCTAAGCGCTGTTCTAACGATCTCAAACTTTTAGCCGTCGTGACTGAACAAACCTGGTCATAATATGGCCAAAGCAAACTATTTTGCTATGGAACAAAGCGGAGCAGTCTCGAGTGGCAAAATAGGCCCTAAATTCTTGCTTGGGTAGACAATCCGAAAACAGGATTCCCTTTATCTTGCCCACTCGCAGGCCATTTAGACAGCCCACTTCAGGTTAATTCTGAACCTGAAATTTTTAATTGATAAAGTGACAATTCGAATACGATTGGTTTTATCATGTGACACTTGTTAGAATGTATGTTTACAAGTGCCCATTGCAGATCAAGTGATGTTTGTAAGCGAATTGATCTTTTGCCTTGCAATAAATAAAGGATGAATGCAAGTGATTATCTTCAATTTCCAAAAGAGCGTAAGAACTCCCTTTTTAGTCAGTACAGGCTTTGCAGGACTGGCTAAATACTCAACCAAACCCTGCCCCCCCCCCTCCCCGCCCAATCCCCGTTTGCCTCCCTTGCCAGCCACTATAGCCCACGTTCAATGTATTAATAAAAATTCTTAGTAACATGACTCGGAGGCTTTCGGGTGAAAATTGCAAATTGTTCACGACTCCGTTGTCTCGCAATTCCCAGAAGAGACTTGAGTACAAAGAAAACCAAACCAAATATATAGAAATGACCAGAAATCAACGGAGTCATGGTAGAATTTTAATATATCGAACGTGTGCCATTGGCACAAAATGGGCTTACCTCTTATTTGTGTTAACCTAATAAAGTTTTAGGATTATTACGCACGAAGATGAACATTCCTTGCTCTTTCAAAACTTAGGGGCGAGATCAGTTATCTGTATATAAGGGGGTCTTAAAATAATTTACTTGTGTTCACTGAAAGTTTGGATTAAGCCGGTAGGTGGCCTGCGTCGAAGACGTACTTTAACATCGGTTAGTGACGTCTGAGAAGCATCGCCGAGATATATTCTCGTTGTAGGCCCCCAACGGACTCAACGAATTACCGGAGGTGCGTTTGGAATTTCCTTTATTACTGATTGGCAAATTAACGACGTCTTTTTTCACAGGCCAATCATGGAGCGTATTCAAATCTTGGTACACAGTTGTGGCCCAGAACAAGGATTTAGGCGCTGTTTTGCCGACTGACTTAACCAGAGTTAAGTTTCGTCTGTGGCGCAGGCCAGCTGGTACGCAGATTACCAGATTTAAGTTAAAAATCGCATCTTGGCCACAGTTGTAAGTGCAAAATGTCTTGGCCAGTTTTTTTACGAAGAATATTAATTCACTAAAGGGGTGACTTTGAAGAAACAAGCCGGTCAAATTTAATTGATCTTTAGATGTCGGGACGATATCGTTCTTGTAGCAGAAACCAGGCTCCAGAGGGAAACAACACAACGAGAAGATACTGGGAACCAGTATAACTAATCATCTTTAAAGGAAAACTTAATAGTTATATATTAAAACACCTGTTACACCGTTAAAGTGATCCGTGAAAAAATGTTACTGTGCCTTGTACTCGTCTTTGCCGAAACTGCATCGGGCTTAAGCCGTATTTCAGGACCTCGTTTTCAAGCTGTTAACTTTGCTAAGGCCAAAGAAGGACGAAAGTTGAATGGAAGCGTGATAAAAGAAATGCAAGTTGATGCAGAGGGTGCGTGTAGGCTTCAATGTGTCAATGACGAGCAATGCCGCTCTTACAACTTTGGACTCAAGAAGCATAAAGCTGGGAATTTCCTGTGTCAGTTAAATGGTTCCGACAGATTTGTTGGTTTTGGTAACTTCACAAAAGATGACGATTTCAAGTACAGAGGAATAGAGGTAATTAACCATCAAAATAGAAATGAGAAATTTTATCCTTGTCTGAAAAGTTTCACCAATGATTGACTATAGATTGAAATTTGTCAAAATATAGGTTTTCGTAAGATCGATATCACTTTTTTATATGACAACAACAAACAAAAAACTTTGAAATTAATAAACGCCTAATTCTGAGCGATCTAGACCAGCTACTGAAAATCCAACACTAGGAACTTAAAGTTTGGTAATTAGCAAATAACCTCCGTAAGAAGTAAAAAATTCTGTTTGTCTGAATTCGATTCAAAGGAAAATATATTTCAGACCTTAAATTTTCAATAGGCGTGATAAATTATTTAATAAAACGTTATAAATGACACAAATTAAAGTAAATTCTTAAGTAGCGTCAGAATGCTGCTTAATATCATATTTCGATGCTGGGAAATTTTGGTGTATTTTCGTTCTTACGATCACTTAAAAACTAACCCGTTTTCTCACCACCTGTCTAAGTGCAACTTCATTCAAAATTTGGACTTTTAGCGCTTTTTTGTATATCTCTGAAACGACTCGAACTATTTTTTTTTAAATCTCTTCACATAATCTTCATTATTATATGGCTGAGTCTGTTTCCGCCATGCGATTGGTCAATTTGGGGTCTGTAACTTGCTATACGGACCAAAATTTTTCAAGAAAATGATCATTTCGGAGCTCTAAATCTCTTTACCTCGGAAAATTGATTTAAATAAAGTAATAAAACGCCTGTCAACCTTGAAGACTTGGATGTTGACTTTGGCCTTCAACATTTTAAACTGTGTTTATTTGTGAACGAAGGCGACGAAGAAACAGAAACTCATAAAGGGTTGAACAACCCCTTATGAGTTTCTGGAAGAAACTAACTCGTAATCTTATCGACGAAGATTCTAGTCAGTGTTTGAAAATTTTATCGTAGTACACAGTTAAGAAGACGAAAATCGACTGGCAGAGATTCGAGATGTTTTGCCTGAGATAAAATGAGTAATTCCTTCAACAAATATGATAGCAAACATACCTGCACCCGATCATCTTGACAAGCTTCTTTGCCATTTGCAGTGTTTTTTCAAAGACCAACGAAAGAAAGATAGAAGTGAGTTCGAGCCAGACACAATAATGTCCAGTTTTCAAAAGACTCAAGCGTCACATTAACGAGTGAATACTTGCATTGCTCTTAGTTTCCACCGAATAAACTTTGAAATATGTATGTAAACCCTGAGGTCTGGGATGTTGACTTTGCCTTCCCAAATTTTAACCTAGCTTTGTTTTAATGAGAACGAAGCTGTTGTAGAAACTGAATCGTAACTTTACCGAGGAAGAGAATTTTAGTCAGTGTTTGAAAATTCTAAGGCAGATCACAACTGAAGACGAGGATGAACTGGCAGAAAGAGAGGTTTTCCCAAAAACAATTAACGGGCGAATCCTTCGACAATGACAACAAACTTACCTTGAAAAGCTTCTCTGCCTTTCGCAGTGTTTTTTTTTTTCACAAGGACAAACGGAAGAAAGATGGAAACGACTTCTAGACAGACACAGTGTCCTGTTTCCAAAATACTCCAGCGTTACATTAAAGAGCTAAAACTTACAGTGCTCTTAGTTTTGACCGAATAAACTTTTTCAACATGGCGAATTTGTTTTTACTTTCTCGGAAAGCCTTTGCTACGTGCTATCGTTTCCATGCGCCGATAAAAACTTTCTTTCTTGACGCCTCTCAAATGACTGTCAAATCGTGCGTCCTGCACTTGTTTCCGGTCCCCCAAACAGGAAGAAGCCATATAATAAACATCTTATTAGCCTCGTTTTTTCGGTCCGTACTTTAAATTACGGATCCTCGTTTTTTTTTCCATCGATTTATGGCCCGCGCGCCATAAATCGCCATCTTTAGCAAAACATCTCGAATCTCTGCCAGTCGATTTTCGTCTTCTTAACTGTGTGCTACGATAACATTTTCAAACACTGACTAGAATCTTCGTCGATAAGATTACGAGTTAGTTTCTTCCAGAAACTCATAAGGGGTTGTTCAACCCTTTATGAGTGTCCGTTTCTTCATCGCCTTCGTTCACAAATAAACACAGTTTAAAATGTTGAAGGCCAAAGTCAACATCCAAGTCTTCAAGGTTGACAGGCGTCTTATAACTTTATTTAAATCTTTTTTCCGAGGTAAAGAGATTTAGAGCTCCGAAATGATCATTTTCTTGAAAAATTTTGGCCCGTATAGCAAGTTACGGACCGCAAATTGACCAATCGCATGGCGAAAACAGACTCAGCCATATAATAATGAAGATTATGTGAAGAGATTTTTAAAAAAATTAGTTCGAGTCGTTTCAGAGATATACAAAAAAGCGCTAAAAGTCCAAATTTTGAATAAAGTTGCACTTAGACAGGTGGTGAGAAAACGGGTTAGTTTTTAAGATCGCAAGAACGAAAATACACCAAAATTTCCCAGCATCGAAATATGATATTAAACAACATTCTAACGCTATTTAAGAATAATTTGAGTCATTTATAACGTTTTATTAAATAATTTATCACGGCTATTGATAATTTAAGGTCTGAAATATATTTTCGTTTTAATCGAATTTAAGCATACAGAATTTTTTACTTCTTACGGAGATTATTTGCTAATTATCAAACTTTAAGTTCCTAGTGTTGGAATTTCAGTAGCTGGTCTAGATCACGCAAAATTCGGCTTTATCAGTTTCAAAGTTTTTTGTTTATTGTTGTCATAGTAATATCGATTTTACTTAAATCTACGTTTTCACAAATTTCAATCCATAGCCAATTACTGGTGAAAATTTTATAGCTATCAGAGAAGGATAAAATCACTTTAAAGGCGATTGAAAAATATCGGTATGGTCTCTGAAAAACTGTACCAAAACACCTTAACAATGGCAACATGTACAATTTTTTGCTAGTTAGAAATATTTTTTTGTCAGAGTGTCTGCTAGTCTGAAAACTTTTACCGGTTTCAAACTTTCTTTGCAACAACTTCCAACAACGCGCAACAACATTCAACAGAGTGTGCAGACGGACGCAACATATAACATCCAACAATGTTGGGAGTTGTTGGCCAACAATGTTGTGTCCGTTTTCACGGGGCTTTAGTTATTTTCCTTGCCTTTAAAACAGAGTGTCTGCGAGTCTAGCAACGTGGACCTTTGCAGCGACAAAGGAATCTGCATCCCAGACTACTCCAAAGACAGCTTTACATGTAAATGTGACAAAGGCTACACAGGAACACGGTGCGGTAAGTTACAAACGTCTTATCCCCTGGGTCTCTTCCACCTTGACGTAAGATTCTAATCATTTGTGTATAAAATGTGACTTGAAGTTGTGTATTTATCTGTTAACATCTTATTACTCTGATATAGTCTTTTACTCGTTTTTATATTAAGTCCAAAGTTATGGAGAGAAAAGCTTTCTCGTGGACCAAAGAATGTTTAGCAATTATTAAATTCGGCATCGAAGGATTCAAAATAATTCCAAGTTAAGAAACAAGTTAAAACATCCTTACCTCCGTCGATGTTAAGTTTATATCGATAATGCATCTTTATCGGGAAGTTTAGGTGATAAGGGCTGTTCAGGTCTCCAAATAGCAGATGTCGTCCTTCGAGTTGTTTTCTTGCTGTTCTTGCACCCGCCTATCACCCGCCTAAACCTACATACCAACCGGCGGATTTTTTGCAATACTTAACCCACTTAATGGACAATGTACTAGATCAACATCCTGGTTTGACTATTGTTGCCGGAGGCGATGTTAATCGGCTTGACACTAATGAGCTTATTTTAATGACAGGATGGGACTCTCTTGTAGTTTTTCCAACAAGAGGCGACACGTATTTAGACAAGGTCTTCACAAACCGGCCGGATTTATTTGCAAAGAGCATTCCATACTTTGTGTCCATAAAAACATATCACACAGCGGTCATTTTACCAGCAGGAACGAAATTAAAGCCGATCAGACACAACGTTCGCATTAGGGATTGTAGAAGACACCGTAAGGAGGGATTGTACCTAAAACTAGTAAGTAAGAATTGGACAGTGTCTTAAACTTAAATGATGTCGAGGAGGCAGTGAATAATTTGGAAGCAAAAATTAAACACCACATGGATGAGTGTATGCCGTTGCGGTCAGTGTGCATGTCATCACGTGATCCGGTGTGGATGACACCCTTAGTAAAATCGTTAATGAGGGTAAAGTCAAGAATAGCTCCAAGCAATGAAGATCGGCAGGCTGAGGTTAACAGGAAAATAAGCGAATTGATTAGTAAGAACAGAAGAACACTCGCAAAGGCACCTGTCGGATCCAGAGAATGGTGGAAGCACGTAGATAACTTGTCCCAACGACGCAGCATTTCTGCTAACGTTACATTGGACACTAAATCACTGGAGGAGCTAAACGACTACTTCGCCGATTTGTGCACTGATGACGCATATACGAAGCCTGTACCAGCTATTGTGGATAAGAGCTTAGAAGCCCCTCAGATATCAGAAAGACACGTATGGAATTGCTTACAACATCTGAAGAAAACCGCTATGGGACCAGATCTCATTCCCTTTTGGATTTGAAGAGATCACGCTGAGACCTTCACAAGTGTCATTCATAAGATCTGGAATGTTTCCCTGAAAACTGGCAAGTGGCTCTTCTCGTGGAAAAGGGCCCACGTCGCGCCCTTCCCTAAGATCGACATCCCTAAGGGCAAGCAGGACTTCAGAGGAATTAAGATCACGCCTGTAATTACGCGCGCGTTCGAGAAATCCGTGTATAACACCCATGCACGAGACATTGTCGAACAGCATCTGAGTTCAACACAGTTTGCTTATACGACAGGGGGGAGTTGCACTGATGCGCTCTTGAGCATGCAGCACACCAACTACAGCTATTTAGACGAGCAAGACTGCAAAGCCGTCCGAGTATTTGCAATGGATTTTAGTAAAGCATTTGACTGTGTCAATCATGAACTCCTGTCATCTAAGCTTAGGCAGTTGCCATTGAATCCCCTTATTGTGAACTGGTATTTAAGCTTTCTCGAGAAACGCCAGCAGCGAGTAGTTTATAACGGTTTTGAGGGACAGTGGCGTGAGGTTAATAGGGGTACGACACAAGGTAGTGTCAGTGGGCCATATCTTTTTAACGTGTTTATTAATGACTTGGAGATCAATCTAGAAGGTCGCCCAGCCTTGTTTAAATATGCTGATGATTCTACAATTATCGTCCCGTTTTGGGGAAACGGCCAGTGTCGCACTGACTTGGTGAATCAGTTTCTTAGCTGGTCCAGCCGCAATCGCATGACATGCAATCCAACAAAATGCAAAGAGATTATTTTCCGTAAGAAAGTTTTTAGTCAGGACATCGCGCCAGTTAGTAATATACCGCAGTGCGCAGAGTTATCCATATTAGGTGTTATTTTCCAACAAAATTGTAAATACAGTAGTCACGTGCGCGCGAAGGTAATTAAGGCGAACAAGTCATTAACGGTTAACGGTTCAATAACCTGCATTTTCACCGCACTTTTGACGCCATCGGTTCAATATGGCAAAAATTTTCCAAATTTGGTCAACAGTAGCTGGTTATGATGAATTATGCGTGTGATTTTAGTCAATCAGAAACAGAGAAATATTTTGAATGAATAATATATAATTTAATATGCGTATATGAAGTTTAAACATAAGTATATCTGCATAACCTAAAATACGGTCAACTCTTTCTGAGACGGACAGTCAGGGCTTGTCTCAAAGATGTCCGTCTTAGAGAAGGGCATCGTGACACCAGCAATTTTAAAGTTGAAACTATACGCGATGAATAAACGTCTGTTTAACTTGCACAAAACAGCTACAGCTGGAACACTGCAACAAAAGTGGAGTTCTTTTCTCATTGTGCAATCAGACGTTCATTACAATCAAACCGCTTTCACGGCTTCGTGGTCTAAATGCTTAACACTATACGCTCTCTTAACTACCAGAGCAAAACTACTTAACATATCAAACATTTTGCAGTTTAAGTTACTGTCATGTAGAGCACCCACATTTCCGTTTTGAGGTCTTTGTCACCACATTAAGCACCTCCCAATTTAGCCGTTGACGGTTTCAAAAGTGTCCGTTGTCCGTCTTAGAGAGATGTTCCGTATTATAGAGAGTATGGTTACAGTAAAATGACTGGGACCAACCTGAGGTGTCCGTCTTACGAACGAGTCCGTTTTATAGAGAGTATGGTTACAGTAAAATGTCTGTGACCAACCCTAGGTGTCTGTCTTGGAGAGGTGTCCGTATTATAGACAGTATGGTTACAGTAAAATGACTAGGACCAACACTAGGTGTCCATCTTTCAGAGGTGTCCGTATTATAGAGAGTATGGTTACAGCAAGATGACTAAGGTTACAGTAAAATGACTGGGACCAACCCTAGTTCTTACAAGACAGACGTACGTCTTTTAAAGTTGTCCGTTAAGAGAGAGTTTATTGTAAATCGAAAGGGAGATGGAGGAATTCGAGACAGTACTAGAAAGCTTAAGGCAGCTCGGTTATCTCAAATTTTGGGTCAAAACTTTTTCCGCTTTCACGCAAAGGCTACAAAAGTTTGAAAAGTCCGAATATACAATTATTTTTGAAAAGGGGCGTAGAACCTGTTTGACGATGTGTCAGCTTGGCGCACGTATATTATTATAGTTTACGACTCTTATTTTAACTCATTTGAATTAAGAGTTATAAAAAAGTTTCCAAATAATGATAATTGTCGAAAGATTATATGGAAAAAAGTTCACACCTAAACTCTTTTACCTCTTTTACATTCCAGAATTCATCATAGACTGCTCTAAACTTGGTCAAAGTGGTTTGGCATCTACTGGAATCTACTACATCAAGCCAGATGGTGGCAGCCCAATACAAGTGCTGTGTGACATGACTACAGACAGTGGAGGTTGGACAGTCTTTCAGAGACGTTTAGACGGTTCGGTTAACTTTTCTCAGGGTTGGGAATCATACAAAAATGGGTTTGGACATCTAAACGGTGAGTTCTGGCTTGGAAACGACAATCTTCATCGTTTGACGGCGTTTGATGACGTCATGCTAAGAGTTGACCTGGAGGACTTTGACGGCAACATAACATACGCAGAGTATACAACATTTCAAGTAGCTGACGAAGCAGATAAATACAGGATTACGTTTGGAGGATACAATGGTACGGCTGGTGACTCGATGGTAAATTACGCAGGGCAGACCCTAAGGTAAGCAAATATTTCGCTGGTAATTAATTTGTAGCCTGACAGAAAAAGGAAAGGTCAATACCGCGCTTACAAGCTCCTCCACTTTATCATGAGCCACCTCCAGTTATAAACCCATCTATAGACCCGTAAACCGAAAAATACATCCGATTACAAGCCTCCGGATATAAGCCCCTTACGAATCTATTGAGTTCGATTTATTATGACAATTTAGATTTATTATGACATTTTGAAGCTTGATTAAAATAATCAGTAAATGAAAAACGTATTAGGACTGCTATATCTTGTTTCAAAGTGCTGTTTCTATTTCGGGTATAAAACAGCTCGGACATAAGCCCCTCCGTTTATTAGCCCTTCTAAAACCCCTGACGAAGATGTATAAGCCCAGGGATAAGCGGCAGTTTAGGGTATCAAATCAACAATCTTTCAGTAATATAATTTCCTTTTAAGCCCATCTTACACTGCTGCAAGAGCACATAACCCGAAGAGAGCAACTCCCATACTAGGCCTATATCACGTCGTTTTTACGGACCAGTTTATTTTTAGACACATTTTAGGGCACTTTTTCCCGCGAATATAAAATCTTGGCAAAAAATATCATTTTTGGGTCTGTAGGTTTTGCTGACCGGTTTGTGGAATTTAAAAGATATTCAAAATTCGCGCCAAAACCGTTCTAAAAATAAACTGATCCGTGAAAAAGCCGTGACACGAGCGCATAGAAGTTGCTCATTTCTGACTGTTGTTAGGATTCTTTTTACCCTTACGATAAGTTATCGCCAGCCCCGACCACCTTAGATACCCTCTCCCTCTTATTCAAATCATTTATTAATTGGTAAAGTCTCTATACTCTTAAGCGACCACAGTCAGATAAGTGGCATCTGTATCTGAACTGCAGCGTGCAGCAGTGAGCTGTAATGAACAAAGCCTTTACTTCGGAAGCATGATACGTATTACTCGAATCACCCTATGTAAGGATGGAAACTTTTGCTTGAAGAATCCGGAATCCGGAACAAATTCGTTTGTGTAATACGGAATCCTGGGCTTTGGAATCCGGAATCTAGCTCAATGAATCCGGAATCCCACAAACGATTGGAATCCGAAATCCAAGTTCCAATTTTAAAAAAATGAGGAATCCAGTACTGGAATCCGGAAATCCATAGCGTAGAATCCAGAATCCAAGACCGCCTTGGATTCCCTTGCATGGGGTGACTCGAAAATCCGAACTCCAAATCCACCTTGAAATCCACCTCGAAATCCATCTCGAAATTGTAACTCGGTAAATAGATAACCTCCTGACACTGAACAAATCCCTTTGTAAAATTTGTGCCACTATCAAACTGTGACCTTTTTCTGCAGTAACTTGCAGTTTACAACCAAAGATATCGACAATGATCTGTATGGCGCTGACAATTGCGCTGTTTTACTCAGTGGAGCATGGTGGTACCATTCCTGTAGTTGGGCCAATCTAAATGGTTTGTATCGTCGAGGAACTTATAACCCCGGGCCCGGCTACCCTTCCGACGGAGTAAAATGGGTCACGTTTAGAGGACATCATTATTCTTTGAAACGCACTGAGATGAAATTAAAACCTAAACCATAAAAAGCAAAGGTATAGGCTCTTTGCAGGACTTGATCACGTGATCAACCTTCGGTAAACACGAAAATAGTTCACTTTTCAAAAATTTTGTTAGCACAAGCTGAAAGAGCATATTAAAATTAGGTTACCTGAGAATTTTTAGCCTTATATCTCAAAAGTAGCGATTGCGATGGCCGCCGAAAGTTGGAGGCATTTGTATGAGAAAAACAACTTTTGCCATCCAGTCACCCTTGCATGGTTTTCCATTCAAATCCTTGTAATTTCGAAATTCTCAAAACTGTACCGAAATATTTCCTGAAGCATTTTAGGGCTCAAATCTCCTTTTAATTCATAGCAGGTAATTTGTGCCCTTAAATGCGTAAGGGAAAGATTTAACGACAGTTTAAAAGTAGTAGAATTTACAAGGATTTGTATGGAAAACCATGCAAGCGTGACTGGGTGGCAAAAGTTGTTTTTCTCATACAAGTGCTTCTAACTTCCGGCGGCCGTTGCAATCGCTATTTTTGAGATATAGGGCTGGAAATTCTCAGCTTTCCTGATTTTAATATGGTCCTTCAGCTTGTGCTAACAAAATGTTTCAAAAGTGAACTGTTTTCGTGTTTACCGAAAGTTGATCACATGATCACAGTCATGCAAAAAGCCTATTACGGCATCATGATGATTTGCGTCCCATCATTTAAGTCGCAATGGTAGACATTTGAAACCATTTGCTACCTAATCTCATGACGAGTGCATGCTATATGACCTTTTAAGTATAGTTACGGCTTCAGACTACAACCTGGTCATACAGAACGTACTCGTTTATGGATGGATGGCCTTAATTCTGGCATTTTATCTTGTATTCAACACTTATTTTTTAGAAAGGAGAAAGTAACTGGAGCCGAAATGTGTCTAGCAATTACTTGTGGGATCGTTACCGCGCTGGACGGCAATTGGACATATTTTTTCCCTGTCCCAATAACAGTCCCACAAGTCTTTGCCAAAAATAACTCGGCGCATTTGTACTCAGTAGATTTAACCGGCTCTTACAATTTTTGCCTTTAACTTATTGACGAAACGTAAGGTCAAGATGGCTAAAATTGGCCAGGTTCGTTTTTTCCTTTTTATATTAGCCAAGACAAAGACGAGTTTCCCAGGAACAGCGCAAAAAAATGTAGTAGAAGAGGAAGGATCCCAAAATTTTAGCCGTCGTGACTGAACAAACCTGGTCATAATATGGCCAAAGCAAACTATTTTGCTATGGAACAAAGCGGAGCAGTCTCGAGTGGCAAAATAGGCCCTAAATGCTCCGCTCGGGAAGAACAATCCGAAAACAGGATTCCCTTTATCTTGCCCACTCGCAGGCCATTTAGACAGCCAACTTCAGGTTAATTCTGAACCTGAAATTTTTACTTGATAAAGTGACAATTCGAATACGATTGGTTTTATCATGTGACACTTGTTAGAATGTATGTTTACAAGTGCCTATTGCAGATCACGTGATGTTTGTAAGCGAATTGATCTTTTGCCTTGCGATTAACGAAGGATGTATGCAGAAAGTATGATTATCTCCAATTAATCAATAGACTGTGAGAACTTCCTTTTTATTCAGTGCAGGCTTGGCAGGACTAGCTAGATAGTCAAAATCCCATACCTGCCTTCCTCCCCCACCTACCTACAACCCCCCACCCCTGGGCCAACCCCGTTTGCCTCCCCTACCAGCCGCAATAAAAACATTCTAACATGACTCAGAGGCTCTAGGGTCAAAATTACAAAATTCTGACTCCACTTACACGAGATTTCATGAATGTGAAAACCTTTATTTAGGATGCGTCAGTCAGTCATCATATTCAGATGTATCAGCAATGATATCCTTCTAGCAAAATACTAATATATGTTCTAAGCTAGAACTTGTACCAGGCCAGATACGAAAAACCACTAAAAAGCCACCCTTGAGAAGTGGACAAAAAATGTGCGGAAATGTGTTCCCCTACTAATGCAATGGTACGTAAAACCCCGGGGAAAAGGGATCAAGGCAAGATTTCCGTATAACCCCATACATTAATTATGCATACATCTGTTATTCAAAGAAAACAAAAGGAAAACTATCAGAAGGACTGAGCTGACGTAGAATGGCACAAGTCTCGCGACAAAACCATAAATAGCCCGATACTATCCCAGGAACACCAGCGCGCCTCTATACCGTGCAGAATATTAATTTCTGACTAATTCGTTCCCATGTTTCTCAATCGTCAGAAATTACATTTTTTTAGGACTCCATTGTCTCGCAATTCCCAAAAGAGAATTGAATATAAAGAAAACCAAACCAAATATAGAAAAATGACCAGAAAGCCTCGGATTCATGATAGAATTTTAATATCTTGAACGTAGGCTATTGGCATAAAATGGGCTTACCTATTGTTTGTGTTAACCCAATAAAGTTTTAGGATTATTACGCGCGAAGATAATATTAGAATGCGGAAATAGAGCATTTACCCGTAGTTTGTTAATCTTTTTTAATTAATTGTTCATTAGCTTTTTAATTTTCATAATCGTAGTTTCAGCATTTAAATACAATTGTAACTGAAGTTTGTCTTTTATACATGTAATTTTTAGTTATTTCGCACATTACCTAACCTAATGAGTCCTGTAAATCAGTTCTGAAAAACCCAATTGGGAGAATAAAAAAATGTATCAATTTGTATTGTACAACTACAGTGGAACCTCGGTTTAACAAAGTGCTAACCAAAGAGACTGGGGGAAATTTTTTCGTTATACCAAGGGTTCGTTATATCGACAACCCGGACTTGAAAAAAAAAACAAACAAACAAAATGTTCGTTATATCGAGGTATAGTTAATGATTAATTTCCAACGCCCAGCATTTCAGGATCTGAACAATTTCTGTAATAAAGATTTTGTATACGAAGCTATTGTTTCAGTTCAGAGCTGTACATCATAGCTACAGCACTAGAAACACAAGAACAGGCTGGTAACTACTGTACACATAAATTTTATCCTCACTGGTCTGTTTCGCATTCACCTTTAGCAATCTTTCGGTCACATGTTGACATGTTATATTCTACGTTTCGTTTCTTTATTGTGTTCGTTATACCATACATTTTATAGTACCTTTGGCCGGGTTGAAGAAAATCGTTTGTTATACCGAGGACTTCGTTATATAGAGGTTCGTTAAATCGAGGTTCCACTGTACAATGCGGGTACCGCAGGTAACAATTAGAGAGCTTTAGATTCAAGGACTGAGGACGACTACGAGTACGAGATTTGACTTTAAGTTTTTTTGCGTATTCTCAAAATATAGACTCCTCACCGGTAACCTTCATTCTACCATTTTTAAATAGAAAAGTTAGCACTGTTATCTTTATTGAAGGAGGTTACTCCCTCGCCCGATCGGAAAATGATAATGACTTCTAACATTTGAAAACTTGTTTCCGCCACTACGACATTGGTTTACGCGTGCTTGCTACTTAGTACTGAGAGAATCTTGTACTCCATGTCGTACTCGTCTTAGAATCTAAAGGTCTCTAATACCTTGTGCAAAAACCACCCTTTTAGCTTCTGTTCACACTACACACGATAAGCTATCGATACATCCGGTACAGAATGATCAGCAACGCGGATCCAGAACTGGAACAACTCGTTCACACACATTGAACATCGTACCAAAGCTGTTGACCGAGAGGGCTTGGTGAACTAACTCCCAGTCCTATCTGTCGAATATATTTTTCCGTCTCAGTGGACTCCTGTCCTAGCTCCCACTTATTCACTCCCGTGGTCCTCCCGTGACAGTCCGAACACCTCAGTGTTCCCACTGCACCAAAGTATGGCACTGAATCTATCTCATATGTGACGTTCCAGTTTCAAGATCAGTGCTCCGTTCCAGTATTCGCGCCGTAATCACCATTCTTATGTGTGAACAGAAGCCTTATCCGGTATGATTTTCGCGCTTGCGCAAGAGCTACCCGATATGGTGTGAAAATAGCCTTAGTTAGATGCATCTCTACACAGATGAGCAGTTCCTTTCTGAGCACTTCAGGCTGCATTATTATTGTTAATTTAAAAGTAATATAAAATTTGTTTCCGAAAAACTTAGGGCGAGACCGTTGAAGAGAGTATTGGTAACGACGAGTTTCAGCGGAACGAAGCGTTGCAACATTTTTGCGACCTTGTTTCGACTTTTTACATCATTATTGTCCTAGAAATTGTCGTTAACAAAGCATTTCGTGTAACATCACCTTTACTGTAATACTATATATAAACAAATATGCACAAGCTTTGACAATTAGAAATAAAATTTTCATCAACTACATATTAAAGCCGTCATGAACGAGCATATTGTTGCAGACAGCAACATCTTGTCAATGTTAAATTATCCGTCATTGTGGCTGAAGCGTCACTGAAAAATATAAAGAAGGAGACTTGAATTACTGTCAGCAGTATTGTGTCTTCGCCACTAAACATTTTTCAACCGCATAGAACCTATTCTTCCTTGATTCACTCGGAAGAAATGCGTTAGGTTTAGAATGGGTCCTGACCACGGTGGAGTCACTATATCAATTCAGTTAATAAATATGATAATTTTCACTGATTTCACAGCTAACACTGAACGCAGCTACGCAACACAAATTTCTTAGAAGCTTGTCCACGGGAGTTATCCATAAGAAGTATACATTCGCTTAAAGGCTTATTTCCGTTTGATTCCCTTCATTTTAGTCGTGTGGTTGTATACCACTGTATATCGTCCTTTTTGGATTTTGGCACGTCTATCATGAAACCTGCAAGAGCAGTAGTTCCTTTGTTAGTGATTATTACATTTACTTTGTACAGCGTGATTCTCTTTTTCTCCCCTGAATGTGGAATAACTATGGATTCTTTGTCTCAGTTTCATTAGCAGACTTGCTTTTCTTTTACATCGACTAGAACATTAACATGTGATCATTATTTTGCATTACCCTGGAGCAAGAAACTCACCTTTGTTGGCCCAGAGTCAATGTCACGTCATCGCCAATCAGCATAAATGGTGCCCAGTGCTTCACAGCCTTGAAAAGTTTAGACTTCCGCATCCATTTCATGGCTTGGTGGAGGGACGTACTTGCGCTTTGCCCTGCCGCTAAATGTTGGTAAAAGACTTTCATAAACGCCGGAGTGGCCTTGTCGTCAATTGACCACAGTGAAACAATAACAGAACGCGCACCGGCTCCCAGAAAGGCACGTGCAATTCCAACCACGCCCTCTGATTTGATCTCCCCTCTCCCACTGTTACATCAGCTCAGCACAACAAGCTTGGCGCGCAATTTGGCGTTTAATACATCTGCCCTCGTCAAAAGAAAGTCTTCCTCTTTGGGCCTATCGGAACCAGGAAGATTAGGAGACAAGATAATTTCACCGGTTTCTTCACGACCATGAGCTGCGATGTGGACTAAGGACACTGAGTTGAGCCTGCTTAACACTTGATCTTTTGTGGCCTTCTTTCCAGTGAGGGGCTCAGTGTTAACTATCTGTCCAATCATGTTTACCTCTTCCTCGGCACCAGGGAGCTGCGAAAACGGTCTGCGGCCTTTAATTGTATAAGGCGCACAGTTTCCACCCACGGATTGCCAACAAGCAGTGCACCAGATGTACTGTGATACTTTTCCGGACACTCTGCCAAAAGCATTAAAATGTTAAAATTAAAATGCGAATTCTCAGCGTTTCAGACAAAAACCTGGAATGTTGGTCTACCAGGGCAGCATAAGGAATCAAAAAAGATGGACCATCGGGGACAATGATAAGCTCGTCACCTCTTATCAAGTGTGAAATCGGAGCGATCACTACGTCAGACAATGCTTTTAAATCTTCTTGCGATGACGTTGATTCTTTCTCTTCTGTACTAGCCCTATCAGGCAAGTCTTTCTTCTCTTCATCTAAAGGATCGTCCGAGAACTGTTCCTAGAATCTGAAACCTCTCACGCCAATTTGTTTTTGTATGTTTCGTTCCTCAAGCTGGTCAAGGTCTGATTGTGTTTTTTTCGCACAAACTGATACTGCTGTCCCTTCAGTAGTACCCAGAAATTCAACGTCTCGTAGTGTTCCGCCAGAAATATCGTTGATGATAAATTATGGCCTGAAATACGAGACATTCTTTCTATTCGGTCTTCCGAAGATGACGGGGTCGATTTCACTCCATAGTTTGATTCCATAAGGTCCCTGAGAGCTCGTTCTCGTCCACGTTCAACTGGAAAAAGTGCCTCGGCGATCTTGCCTTTTGCTACAAGAGGACACCATAAAGAAGAATAAATTTCATATCATTCGTGAAAACTGATTTTCCATTCATCTTTTTTTGGAGATCCCTTATTTCTTCAAACACTTTTATGCTGGATTTAAAATGCTCCTCTGCTTTAGAGGAGTTACCGAGAGAAGCAAACACTGAACCTAGAGCCTCATTCGCAGATTCATGTAAGAGTTTGTTTTCGATCTCTTTAGCTATGCTCAGAGCTTGCTAAGGGAATTCGATTGCCTTCTCGAAGTTGCTGAAATCCCGAAAAGTAAGGCCCAAATTTCTGTACATAAATCCTTCCAACGCTTTGTTCCCAGTCTCTTTTGCGAATACAAGAGCCTTCTCCCAGAACTCGAATGATGCGTTGAGGTCACCGAGATGGCGATACAAATGACCAAAGTTCGCATATGCATGTCCTTCTAACTTTTTTAGTTTGATCTCTTTACTGATGTTAAGCCCTTTTTGAGAAAACTCCGCTGCCTTTTCCAAGAGACAGAGATTGTTATACACCCTACTAAGGCTTATATATGCGTATCCTTGTGCAGCTCTGCCTCCGGACTTTTTCGTAATGCTCAGACTTTTCTGCAAACGCTCGATTGCTTTTTTGTAATCGCCGAGATTTCAATGCAGTTCCCCAAGTTGAGATATACTCTTCACCCTCTGATAATCTATCTCCAATCAGTCTTGCGATACTAACTTTCTTCTGATGGAAATCGACTGCTTTTGAGACATCATAGAGATAATTATACGCAATACCAAGGTTCCCATACGCCCTTCCTTCTGACTCTTTGTCTCCGACCTCTTTAGCGATAGCTAGTCCTTGCTGAAAGAACTCGATTGCTTTTCTGAAATCACCGAGGTCGTCACAGTACACACCGCCAAGGTTGATGTATTCCACTTTTTCTGATTTTTTATTATTAATCTCTTTTGCGATACTGACCTTCTTCTGATAGAACTCGATTTTTTTTGGGAAATCGTAGAGAGATGAATACCCAATACCAAGGTTCCAATACGCCATCCTTTCTGTCTCTTTGTCTCCGACCTCTTTAGCGATAGCTAGACCCTGCTGATGGAACTCGACTACTTTTCTGAAATCAACGCGGGAGGAATACACCCAGGCAAGGTTGATGTATCCCTCTTCTTCTGATTTTTTATCTTCAACCTCTTTAGCGATACTGACATTCTTCTGATAGAACTCGATTGCTTTTGAGAAATCATAAAGAGAAGAATACGCAATACCAAAGTTCCAATACGCCATTATTTCTGTCTCTTTGTCTCCGACCTCTTTAGCTATAGCTAGACCTTGCTGAAAGAACTCGATTGCTTTTCTGAAATCACCGAGGTCGTCACAGTACACACCGCCAAGGTTGATGTATTCCACTTTTTCTGATTTTTTATTATTAATCTCTTTTGCGATACTGACCTTCTTCTGATAGAACTCGATTTTTTTTGGGAAATCGTAGAGAGATGAATACCCAATACCAAGGTTCCAATACGCCATCCTTTCTGTCTCTTTGTCTCCGACCTCTTTAGCGATAGCTAGACCCTGCTGATGGAACTCGACTACTTTTCTGAAATCACCGCGGGAGGAATACACCCAGGCAAGGTTGATGTATCCCTCTTCTTCTGATTTTTTATCTTCAACCTCTTTAGCGATACTGACATTCTTCTGATAGAACTCGATTGCTTTTGAGAAATCATAAAGAGAAGAATACGCAATACCAAAGTTCCAATACGCCATTATTTCTGTCTCTTTGTCTCCGACCTCTTTAGCTATAGCTAGACCTTGCTGAAAGAACTCATT
This sequence comes from Porites lobata, assembly GCA_942486035.1. Taxonomy (NCBI): domain Eukaryota; kingdom Metazoa; phylum Cnidaria; class Anthozoa; order Scleractinia; family Poritidae; genus Porites; species Porites lobata. The sequence continues at coordinate 133,661 of CALNXK010000405.1, forward strand.
GCTTTTCTGAAATCACCGAGGTCGTCACAGTACACACCGCCAAGGTTGATGTATTCCACTTTTTCTGATTTCTTATTATTAATTTCTTTTGCGATACTGACCTTCTTCTGATGGAACTCGACTGCTTTTGGGAAATCATAGAGAGGAGAATACGCAATACCAAGATGTTCATGCGCCTTTCCTTCTGACTCTTTGTCTCCAACCTTTTAGCGATGACTAGATACCTTCTCTCTGATATTCAAACCATTTTATTAATTTGTAGAGTCAAGTAGACTCGAAATCGATCACAGCCACATAAGTGGCATCTGTATCTGAACTGCGGGTGTAGTGAGCCCTTCTAAATTCCCTACGAAGATGTTTAGGCCCAGGAATAAGCGGCAGTTAAAGGACGTACTATCAAATCAGCAGTCCTTCATATACTTTCTTTAAAGCCCACCTTACACTGCTGTTACAAGTCTTTTTGCCCTTACAATAAGTGATCGACAACGCTGACCACCTCATAAATAGATACCTTCTCTCTGATATTCAAACCATTTTATTAATTTGTAGAGTCAAGTAGACTCGTAATCGATCACAGCCACATAAGTGGCATCTGTATCTGAACTGCGGGTGTAGCAGTGAGCTGTAATGCACAAAGCCTTTACTTCGGAAGCATGATGCGTATTACTCGAATCACACCATGTTGGGCTGGGAAGTTTTGCTTGCGGAATCCGGAATCAGGGAAATGTCGCTTGTGTAATACAGAATTATGGGTTTTAGAATCCGGAATCCAGCTCAAGGAATCCGGAATCCCACAAACGACTGGAATCCGAAATCCAAGTTCCAGTAAAAAAATGAGGAATCCCGTACAGGAATCCGGAAATCCACGGCGTGGAATCCAGAAACCAAGACCGTCTTGCATTTCCTTACATGCATGGGACGACTCGTAAATCCGAACTCAAAATCCACCTTGAAATCCACCTCGAAATCGTTTCTTCAAATCCTAACTCGGTAAATAGATCACCTCCTAACAAACAAATCTCTTTGTTTAATTTGTGCCATTATCAAACTGTGACTTTTTTCTGCAGTAATTTACATTTTTCAACCAAAGATGTCGACAATGATCTTTATGACCCTGACAATTGCGCTGTTTTACTCAGTGGAGCATGGTGGTACCATTCCTGCAGTTGAGCCAATCTAAATGGTTTGTATCGTCGAGGATCTTACAACACCAGCTACTTGCCCCATGAGGTAAAATGGGTCACGTTTAGAGGACAGTATTATTCTTTGAAACGCACTGAGATGAAATTAAAACCTAAACCATAAACAGCAATGGTATTACCGCATTATGATGACCAATGATTTGCGTCGCATCATTTAAGTTGGTACACATCTGACACCACTTGCTACCTAGTCTTATGAAATTTCCAATCTAAGATTGAGTGCACGCAAGTATGACTTTTTAAGTATAGTTACGGCTTCAGACTACAACCCGGTCAATCAGCACGAACTCAGTTGTTGAGTGTCGTCATTGCTTGGAGAGCCTTAATTCTGGCAGTTCATCTTGTATTCGACACTTGGAAACGAGAAAGTAACTGGAACCGAAATGTGTCTAGCAATTACTTGTGGGATCGTTACCGCGCTGGACAGCAACTGGACATATTTTTTTCCCTGTCCCCATTGACAGTCCCACAAGTCTTTGCCAAAAATAACTCGACACATTTATACTGAGTGGATTTAACCGGCTCTTACAATTTATGCCTTTAACTCATTGCCGGAACAAAAGGTCAAGATGGCTGAAATTGACCAGGTTGGTTTTTCCTTTTTATATTTGCCAAGACAAAGATGAGTTTCACAGGAACAGCGCAAAAAAATGTAGTAGAAGAGGAAGGATCCCAAACTTTTAGCCGTCGTAACTGAACAAACCTGGTCATAATATGGCCAAAGCAAACTATTTTGCTATGGACCAAAGCGGAGACGTCTCGAGTGGCAAAATAGGCCCTAAATGCTCGCTCGGGTAGACAATCCAGACAATCCGAAAACAGGATTAATTCCCTTTTTCTTGCCCACTGGCAGGCCATTCTGACAGCCCACACACAGTTAATTCTGAACCTGAAATTTTTAATTGATAAAGTGACAATTCGAATAGGATTGGTTTCATCATGTGACACTTGTTAGAATGTATGTTTACAAGTGCCCATTGCAGATCAAGTGATGTTTGTAAGCAAATTGATCTTTTGCCTTGCAATAAATAAAGGATGTATCCAAGTGATTATCTTCAATTTCTAAAAGACTGTGAGAACTCCCTTTTTAGTCAGTGTAGGCTTGGCAGAACTGGCTAAATACCTAACCCCCCACCACCCCTTCCCCCCCCTTCCCCCGCCCCCCCCCTCCGCCCAATCCCCGTTTGCCTCCCTTGCCAGCCACTATAGCCCACGTTCAACGAATTAATACAAATTCTAAGTAACATGACTCCAAGGCTTTAGGGTGGAAATTGCAAATTTTTCACGACTCAATTGTCTCGCAATTTCCAGAAAAAACTTGACCACGAAGAAAACCAAACCAAAATGAAAAATAACCAGAAAGCCTCGGATTCATTGTAGAATTTTAATAAATCGAACGTAGGCTATTGGCATAAAATGGGCTTACCTCTTATTTGTGTTAACCTAATAATGTTTTAGGATTATTACGCGCGAAGATTAACATTCCTTGCTCTTTGAAAACTTAGGGGCGAGATCACTTATCTGTATATAAGAGGGGTCTTAAAATAACTTACTTATTTTCACTGAAAGTTTGGATTAAGCCGGTAAGTAGCCTACGTCGAAGACGTACTTTAACATTGGTTAGTGACGGCTGCGAAGCATCGCCGAGATATATTCTCGTTGTAGGCCCCCAACGGACTCAACGAATTACCGGAGGTGTGTTTGGGATTTCCTTTACTACTGATTGTCAAATTAACGACGTCTTTTTTCACAGGCCAATCATTGCGAGTCATGAGTATTCAAATCTTGGTACACAGTTGGGGTCCAGAACAAGGATTTAGGCGCTGTTTTGTAGACCGACTTAACCAGAGTTAAGTTTTGTCTGTGGCGCAGGCTAGCTGGTACGTAGATTACCAGATTTATGTTTAAAATCGCACCCTGGCCATAGTTGTAAGTGCAAAATGTCTTGGGCAGTTTTTTTGCGAAGAATATTAATTCACTAAAGGGGTGATTCTGAAGAAACAAGCCGGTCAAATTTAATTGATCTTTAGATAAGAGGACGATATCGTTCTTGTAGCAACCAGAAACCAGGCTCCAGAGAGAAACAACACAACGAAAAGATACTGGGAACCAGTGTAACTGATCATCTTTAAAGGAAAACTTAATAGTTATATATTAAAACACCTGTTATACCGTTAAAGTGATCCGTGAAAAAATGTTACTGTGCCTTGTACTCGTCTTTGCCGAAACTGCATCGGGCTTAAGCCGTATTTCAGGACCTGGTTTTCAAGCTGTTAACTTTGCTAAGGCCAAAGAAGGACGAAAGTTGAATGGAAGCGTGATAAAAGAAATGCAAGTTGATACAGAGGGTGCGTGTAGGCGTCAATGTGTCATTGACGAGCAATGCCGCTCTTACAACTTTGGACTCAAGAAGAATAAAGCTCGGAATTTCCTGTGTCAGTTAAATGGTTCCGATAGATTTGTTGGTTTTGGTAACTTCACAAAAGATGACAATTTCAAGTACAGAGGAATGGAGGTAATTAACCATCAAAAGAGAAATACCTAGTTAAGGTGTTTCGATATAGTTTTTCAAAAGCCATACCGATATTTTTCAATCGCTTTAAAAGCGATTTTATCCTTGTCTGATAGCTATAAAAGTTGCACCAATGATAAACTATAGATTGAAATTTGGCAAAATGTAGGTTTTAATAAAATCGATGTTACTATGACAACAATAAACTAAAAACTTTGAAATTGATAAAGCTGAATTTTGAGCGATCTAGACCAGCTACTGAAAATCCAACACTAGGAACTTAAAGTTTGGTAATTAGCAAATACCCTTCGTGGGAAGTAAAAAATTCTGAATGTTTGAATTCGATTAAAACGAAAATATAGTTCAGACCTTAAATTGTCAATAGCCGTGATAAATTATTTAATAAAACGTTATAAATGACACAAATTAAATTAAGTTCTTAAGTAGCGTCAGAATGCTGCTTAATATCATATTTCGATGCTCGGAAATTTTGGTGTATTTTCGTTCTTGCGATCACTTAAAAACTAACCCGTTTTCTCAACACCTGTCTAAGTGCAACTTCATTCAAGATTTGGACTTTTAGCGCTTTTTTGTATATCTCTAAAACGACTCGAACTAATTTTTTTAAAATCTCTTCACATAATCTTCATTATTATATGGCTGAGTCTGTTTTCGCCATGCGATTGGTCAATTTGCGATCCGTAACTTGCTATACGGACCAAAATTTTTAAAGAAAAGGTTCATTTCGGAGCTCTAAGTCTCTTTACCTAGGAAAAAAGATTTAAATAAAGTTATAAGACGCCTGTCAACCTTGAAGACTTGGGTGTTGACTTTGGCCTTCAACATTTTAAACTGTGTTTATTTGTGAACGAAGGTGATGAAGAAACAGAAACTCATAAAGGGTTGAACAACCCCTTATGAGTTTCTGGAAGAAACTAACTCGTAATCTTATCGACGAAGATTCTAGTCAGTGTTTGAAAATTTTATTGTAGTACACAGTTAAGAAGACGAAAATCGACTGGCAGAGATTCGAGATGTTTTGGCTAAGATAAAATGAGTAATTCCTTCAACATATATGATAACAAACATACCTGCACCGATCATCTTGAGAAGCTTCTTTGCCATTTTATTTTAAAAAAATTAGTTCGAGTCGTTTCAGAGATATCCAAAAAGCGCTAAAAGTCCAAATTTTGAATGAAGTTGCACCTAGACAGGTGGTGAGAAAACGGGTTAGTTTTTAAGTGATCGCAAGAACGAAAATACACCAAAATTTCCGAGCATCGAAATATGATATTAAACAGCATTCTCACGCTACTTAAGAATAGTTTGAGTCATTTATAACGTTTTATCAAATAATTTATCACGGCTATTGACAATTTAAGGTCTGAAATATATTTTCGTTTTAATCGAATTCAAACATGCAGAATTTTTTACTTCTTACGGAGGTTATTTGCTAATTACCAAACTTTAAGTTCCTAGTGTTGGATTTTCAGTAGCTGGTCTAGATCACACAAAATTCGGCTTTATCAGTTTCAAAGTTTTTTGTTTATTGTTGTCATAGTAATATCGATTATACTTAAATCTACGTTTTCACAAATTTCAATCCATAGCCAATTACTGGTGAAAATTTTATAGCTATCAGACAAGGATAAAATCACTTTAAAGGCGATTGAAAAATATCGGTATCGAAACACCTTAACAATGGTAACATGTACAATTTTTTGCTAGTTAAAAATATTTTTTGTCAGAGTGTCTGCTAGTCTGAAAGCTTTTTAATATTCAACACTTTGACCGGTTTCAAACTTTCTTTGTAACAACGCGCAACAATATTCAACAGAGTGTGCAGACGGACGCAACATATAACATCCAATAATCTTGGGAGTTGTTGGCCAACAATGTTGTGTCCGCTTGCACGGGGCTTTAGTTATTTTCCTTGCCTTTAAAACAGAGTGTCTGCGAGTCTAGCAACGCGGACCTTTGCGGCGACAAAGGAATCTGCCTACCAGACTACTCCAAAGACAGCTTTACATGTAAATGTGACAAAGGCTACACAGGAACACGGTGCGGTAAGTTACAAACGTCCCATCCCCTGGATCTCTTCCACCTTGGGGGTTTGAAGACGAAAGATTCTAATCATTTGTGCATAAAATGTGACTTGAAGTTGTTTATTTATCTGTTAGCATCTTATTATTCCGAAGTAGTCTTTTACTCGTTTTTATATTAAGTCCAAAGTTAGGGAGAGAAAAGCTTTCTCGTGGTCCAAAGAATGTTTAGCAATTATTAAACTGGGCATGGTAGGATATGAAGAACTATGCAGATCGAGGATTCAAAATAATTCCAAGTTAAGAAACAAGTTAAAGGGAACCTCCACTTCAACAAAAAGATAACTTTAAATCACAGGAAATAACTGTTACAGTCAAGTCAACCTAAAATATTTTTAAAGAAAGCGTTTGTATCGGAAAGAAATAACTTTTAGATTCACCTATTTTTGTTTTCAAATTTTGCGGGCGTCGCCATCTTGAATAATTGTGACGTGTTATGGTTGCCCTATTGTTATTAAACAAAAGCTCTTTGTGTCAGAACAATAGAGCAACCGTAACACGTCACAATTATTCAAGATGGCGGCGCCCGCGAAATTTGAAAGTGAAAATAAGCGATTTTAAAATTCACTTTTCCTGATATAAACACTTTCTTTAAGGACAAATTTTGAACAAATTTGTTTATCAACATAATTTTATTCGATTTAAACTTAATCTGTAGTAAGAGTGGAGGTTCCCTTTAAAACATGCTTATCTCCGTGGATGTTACGTTTATATCGATAATGCATCTTTATCGGGAAGTTTAGGAGATAACGGCTGTTCAGGTCTGCAAATATTCTCCAAATAGCAGATGTCGTTCTTCGAGTTGTTTTCTTGCTGTTCTTACTATGTTTTTAGACAATAGTTCGACGTGAAACGAGTAAAATGTTCCGCCACCACTTACTTCGCCATTACTCACTTCGAAAACAACTCAACCTCGTCCCCAGGTCTTCTCGGTTAACGGTTCAATAACCTGCATTTTCACCGCACTTTTGACGTCATCGGTTCGATATGCCAAAAATTTTCCAAATTTGGTCAAAAGTAGCTGGTTATGATGAATTATGCGTGTGATTTTAGTCAATCAGAAACAGAGAAATATTTTGAATGAATAATATATAATTTTATATGCGTGTATTAAGTTTAAACATAAGTTTATTTGCATAACCTAAAATACCGTCAACTCTTTCTGAGACGGACAGTCAGGGCTTGTCCCAAAGATGTCCGTCTTAGGGAAGGGTAATTTTAAAGTTGAAACTATACGCGTTGAATAAACGTCTGTTTAACTTGCACAAAACAGCTACAGCTGGAACACTGCAACAAAATTGGAGTTCTTTTCTTATTGTGCAATCAGACGTTCATTACAATCAAACCGCTTTCACGGCTTCGTGGTCTAAAAGCTTAACACTTTTCGCTCTGTTAACTACCAGAGCAAAACTACTTAAAATATCAAACATTTTGCAGTTTAAGTTACTGTCATGTACAGCACCTACATTTCCGTTTTGAGGTCGTTGTCACCACATAAAGCACTTCCAAATTTGGCCGTTGACGGTTTCAAAAGTGTCCGTTGTCCGTCTTAGAGAGACGTCCGTATTATAGAGAGTATGGTTACAGTAAAATGACTGGGACCAACTTTCGTTAGGCGCCCGTCTTACGGATGAATCCGTATTATAGAGAGCATGGTTACAGTAAAATGCCTGTGACCAACCCTAGGTGTCCATCTTAGAGAGGTGTCCGTATTATAGAGAGTATGGTTACAGTAAAATGACTGGGACCAACCCTAGGTGTCCATCTTAGAGAGGTGTCCGTATTATAGAGAGTATGGTTACAGTAAAATGACTGGGACCAACCCTAGGTGTCCATCTTAGAGAGTTGTCCGTATTATAGAGAGTATGGTTACAGTAAAATGACTGGGACCAACCCTAGTTCTTACTAAACAGAAGGCCGTCTTTTAAAGTTGTCCGTTAAGAGAGAGTTTACTAAAAATCGAAAGGGAGATGGAAGAATTTGAGACAGTACTAGAAAGCTTAAGGCGGCTCGGTTATCTCAAATTTTGGGTCAAAACTTTTTCAGCTTTAACGCAAAGGCTGAGAAAGTTTAAAAAGTCCGAATATACAATTATTTTTGAAAAGGGACGTACAACCTGTTTCACGATGTGTCATCTTGACGCGCATATATCATATAGTTTACGACTCTAATTTTAACTCATTTGAATTAAGAGTTGTAAAATAGTTTCCAAATAATGATATTTGTCAACGATTATCTGGAAAAAAGTTCACACCCAAACTCTTTTGCCTCTTTTACATTCCAGAATTAATCATAGAAGACTGCTCTAAACTTGGTCAAAGTGGTTTGGCATCTACTGGAATCTACTACATCAACCCAGATGATGGCAGCCCAATACAAGTACTGTGTGACATGACTACAAACGGTGGAGGTTCGACCGTCTTTCAGAGACGTTTAGACGGTTCGGTTGACTTTTTTCAGGGCTGGAAATCATACAAAAATGGGTTTGGAAATTTAAGCGGTGAGTTCTGGCTTGGAAACGACAATCTTCATCGCTTGACAGCCTCTGATGACGTCATGCTTAGAGTTGACCTGGAGGACTTTGACGGCAACATAACATACGCAGAGTATACAACATTTCAAGTAGCGAACGAAGCAGATAAATACAGGATTGCGATTGGAGGATACAATGGTACGGCTGGTGACTCGATGGTAGATGACGGAGGGCACACCCAAAGGTAAGCAAATATTTCGGTGGTAATTAATTTGTAGCAACAGAAAAAGACACACTGTCAATACTGCGCTTATAAGCTCTTCCACTTTATTATAAGCCACCTCCGGACCAGTTATAAACCCATCTATAGACCCGTAAACCAAAACATACATCCGATTACAAGCCTCCGGATATAAGCCCCTTACGAATCTATTGAATTCGATTTATTATGACATTTTGAAGGTTAATTTAAAAAAAGAAGTAAATGCAAGACCTATTAGGACTGCTATATCTTGTTTCAAGGCGCTGTTTCTATTTCGGGTATAAAACAGCTCGGATATAAGTCCCTCCGTTTATAAGCCCTTCTTAAACCCCTGACGAAGATGTATAAGCCCAGGGATAAGCGGCCGTTTTATGGTATCAAATCAACAATCTTTCAGTAATATAATTTCCTTTTAAGCCCATCTTACACTGCTGCAAGAGCCCATAACCCGGAGTGAGCAACTCCCATGCGAGGCCTATGTCACGGCGTTTTTACGGACCAGTTTATTTTTAGACACATTTTAGGGCACTTTTTCCCGCGAAAATAGAATCTCGACCATGTCTATGAGAGCATTCGTTAAGTCTGTAGGTTTTGCTGACCGGTTTGTGGAATTTAAAAGATGTTCAAAATTGGGCGCTAAAACCGTTCTAAAAATTAACTGGTCCGTGAAAACGCCGTGACACGAGCGCATGGAAGTTGCTCACTCCTGACTGCTGTTACGATTCTTTTTACCCTTACGATAAGTGATCGCCAGCGCCGACCACCTTAGATACCTTCTCCCTCTCATTCAAATCATCTATTAGTTGGTTAAGTCTCGTATACTCTTAAGCGACCACAGCCACATAAGTAGCATCTGTATCTGAACTGAAGGGTGCAGCAGTGAGCTGTAATGCACAAAGCCTTCACTTCGGAAGCATGATGCGTATTGCGCGAATGTTAGGATGGAAAGTTTTGCTTGAAGAATCCGGAATCGGGAACAAATTCGCTTGTGGAATACGGGATCCTGGTCTTTGGAATCCGGAATCTAGCTCAATGAATTCGGAATCCCACCAACAATTGGAATCCGAAATCCAAGTTCCAATTTTTTTAAAAAATGAGGAATCCAGTACTGGAATCTGGAAATCCACAGCGTGGAATCCAAAATCCAAGACCGTCCCTTACATGGGGTGACTCGAAAATTCCAACTCCAAATTCACCTTGAAATCCACCTCGAAATCCATCTCGAAATCCTAACTCGGTAAATAAATAACCTCCTGACAGACAAATCTCTTTGTAAAATTTGTGCCATTATCAAACTGTGACCTTTTCCTGCAGTAACTTACAGTTTTCAACCAAAGATGTCGACAATGATCGGACCTCTGCCAATTGCGCTGTTTCAAAGAAAGGAGCATGGTGGTATCATTCCTGCACTTTGGCCAATCTAAATGGTTTGTATCGTCGGGGATCTTATAACACCAGGTACCCTAACGACGGAGTAAGATGGGTCACGTTTAGAGGACATTATTATTCGTTGAAACGCAGTGAGATGAAATTAAAACCTAAACCATAAAAGGCAATGGTATAGGCTCTTTGCGTGACTTGATCACGTGATCAACTTTCGGTAAACACGAAAATAGGTCACATTTAAAAACTTTTGTTAGCACGAGCTGAAAGAGCATACTAAAATTAGGTAACCGGAGAATTTTCAGCCTTATATCTCAAAAGTAGTGGTTGCAACGGCCGCCGAAAGTTGGAGGCATTTGTATGAGAAAAACAACTTTTGCCATCCAGTCAGCCTTGCATGGTTTTCCATACAACTCCTTGTAATTTCGAAATTTTCAAAACTTTCATGAAATATTTCCTTAAGCATTTTAAGGCTCAAATCTCCTTTTAATTCATAACAGGTAATTTGTGCCCTTAAATGCGTAAGGGAAAGATTTAACGACAGTTTAAAAATAGTAGAATTTACAAGGATTTGTATGGAAAACCATGCAAGCGTGACTGGGTGGCAAAAGTTGTTTTTCTCATACAAATGTAGCTTGCGAGCAAGCTCTCCTATTTGGGCGAGTGAAACGAGTCTCCCGAGAACGCGCGAGCGAGCGGCGAAGCCTTGAGGGGCAGAGCTCGCGCGTTCACGCGAGGCTCGCTTCGCTTGCACAAATAGGAGAGCCTGCTCGTAGGCTAATACAAATGCTTCTAACTTTCTGCGGCCGTTGCAATCGCTACTTTTTAGATATAGGGCTGAAAATTCTCAGGTTTCCTGATTTTAATATGGTCCTTCAGCTTGTGCTAACAAAATGTTTCAAAAGTGAACTGTTTTCGTGTTTACCGAAAGTTGATCACATGATCACAGTCATGCAAAAATCCTATTACGGCATTATGATGATTTGCGTCGCATCATTTAAGTTGCAATGGTACACATTTGAAACCATTTGCTACCTAATCTTATGAAGAGTGCATGCTATATGACATTTTTAGTATAGTTACGGCTTCAGACTACAACCTGGTCATACACGACGTACTCGTTTATGGATGGATGGCCTTAATTCTGGCAGTTTATCTTGTATTCAACACTTATTTTTTAGAAAGGAGAAAGTAAATGGAGCCGAAATGTGTCTAGCAATTACTTGTGGGATCGTTACAGCGCTGGACAGCAATTGGACAATATTTTTTTCCCTGTCCCAATAACAGTCCCAAAAGTATTTGCCAAAAATAACAAGGTGCATTTGTACTCAGTAGATTTAACCGGCTCTTACAATTTTTGCCTTTAACTTATTGACGAAACGTAAGGTCAAGATGGCTAAAATTGGCCAGGTTCGTTTTTTCCTTTTTATATTAGCCAAGACAAAGACGAGTTTCCCAGGAACAGCGCAAAAAAATGTAGTAGAAGAGGAAGGATCCCAAAATTTTAGCCGTCGTGACTGAACAAACCTGGTCATAATATGGCCAAAACAAACTATTTTGCTATGGAACAAAGCGGAGCAGTCTCGAGTGGCAAAATAGGCCCTAAATGCTCGTTTGGGTAGACAATCGAAAACAGGATTCCCTTTTTCTTTCCCACTCGCAGGCCATTTTGACATCACACTTACAGTTAATTCTGAACCTGAAATTTTTAATTGATAAAGTGACAATTCGAATACGATTGGTTTTATCATGTGACACCTGTTAGAATGTATGTTTACAAGTGCCCATTGCAGATCACGTGATTTTTGCAAGCGAATTGATCTTTTGCCTTGCGATAAATGAACGATGTATGCAAAAAGTATGAGTATCTCCAATTTCCAATAGATTGTGAGAACTCCCTTTTCAGTCAGTGCAGGCTTGGCAGGACAGGCTAGATAGCCAAAAGCCCCATCCCGCCTTCCTCGGATTCATGATAGAATTTTAAGATCTCGAACGTAGCCTATTGGCATAAAATAGGCTTACCTCTTATTTGTGTTATCCTAATAAAGTTTTAGGAATATTACGCGCGAAGATGAATATTAGAGTGCGGACATAGAGCATTTACCCGTAGTTTGTTGATCTTCTTTAAATAACTGTTTATTAGCCTTTTAATTTTCATAATCGTAGTTTCAGCATTCATATTCAATTGTAACTTAAGTTTGTCTTTTATACGTGTAATTTGTAGTTATTTCGTACATTACTTAGCCTAATGAGTCCTGTAAATCAATTCTCAAAAACCCAATTGGGAGAATAAAAAAATATACCATATTGTATTGTACTGAAACTGCAGTGGAACCTCGGTTTAACAAAGTGCCAAGGGACTGGGGAAAGTTTTTCGTTATATCGAGGGTTCGTTATATGGAAAACCGGGATTTAACGAATTTTTTTAAAAAACAAACAAAATGTTCGCTATATCGAGGTATAGTTAATGATTAATTTCCAACGCCCAGCATTTCAGGATCTGAACAATTTCTGTAATAAAGATTTTGTATACGAAGCTATTGTCTCAGTTCAGAGCTGTACATCATAGCTACGGCACTAGAAACACAAGAACAGGCTGATAACTACTGTACACATAAATTTTATCCTCATTGGTCTGTTTCGCATTCATCTTTAGCAATCTTTCGGTCACCTGTTGACATGTTATATTTTACGTTTCGTTTCTGTATCATTGTGTTCGTTATGACGAGGACTGCGTTAAATCGAGGTTTTGTTCATACATTTTATTGTACCTTTGGCAGAGTTGAAGAAAATCGTTCGTCATACCGAGGACGTCGTTATATAGGGGTTCTGCCTCTGTTCACACTAAACAGGATAAGATATCGATAATCTCGTATAGAATGATCAGCAACGCGAGTACGGAACTTGAACAACTCGTTCACACACATCGAATATCGTACCAAAGCTGTTGACCGAGAGGGCTTGGTGAACTAAATCCCATTCCTATCTCCCGAATATTTTTTTCCGTCTCAGTGGACTCCAGTCCTCGCTCCCACTTATTCACTCCCGTGATCCTCCCGTGACAGTCCGAACACCTCAGTGTTCACACTGCACCAAAGTGATGGCACTGAATCTATCTCATATGTGACGTTCCACTTTCAAGATCAGTGCTCCGTTCCAGTATTCGCGCCGTAATCACCGTTCTTAAGTGTGAACAGAGGCCCTATCCGGAATGGTTTTCGCGCCTGCGCAAGAGCTACCCGATATGGTGTGAAAATAGCCTTAGTTAGATGCATCTCTACACAGATGAGCAGTTCCTTTCTGAGCACTTCGGGCTGCATTATTATTGTTAATTTAAAAGAAATATAAAATTTTTTTCCGAACAACTTAGGGCGATGCCGTTGAAGAGAGTATTGGTAACGACGAGTTTCAGCGGAACGAAGCGTTGCAACATTTTTGCGACCTTGTTTCGACTTTTTACATCATTATTGTCCTAGAAATTGTCGTTAACAAAGCATTTCGTGTAACATCACCTTTACTCTAATACTATATATAAACAAATATGCACAAGCTTTGACAATTAGAAACAAAAATTTTCATCAACTACATATTAAAGCCGTCATGAACGAGCATATTGTTGCAGACGGCAACATCTTGTCAATGTTTAATTATCCGTCATTGTGGCTGAGGCGTTACTGAAAAATATAAAGAAGGAGACTTGAATTACTGTAAGCAGTATTGTGCCTTCGCCACTAAACATTTTTCAACCGCATACAACCTGTTCTTCCTTGATTCACTCGGAAGAAATGCGTTAGGTTTAGAATGGGTCCTGACCACGGTGGAGTCACCATATCAATTCAGTTAATAAATATGATAATTTTCACTGATTTCACAGCTAACACTGAACGCAGCTACGCAACACAAATTTCTTGGAAGCTTGTCCACGGGAGTTATCCATAAGAAGTATACATTCGCTTGAAGGCTGATTTCCGTTTGATTCCCTTCATTTTAGTCGTGTGGTTGTATACCACTGTATATTGTCCTTTTTGGATTTTGGCACGTCTATGAAAACTGCAAGAGCAGTAGTTCCTTTCTTAGTGATTATTACATTTACTTTGTACAGCGTGATTCTCGTTTTCTCCCCTGAATGTGGAATAACTATGGATTCTTTGTCTCAGTTTCATTAGCAGACTTGCTTTTCTTTTACCTCGACTAGAACATTAACACGTGATCATTATTTTGCATTACCCTGGAGCAAGAAACTCACCTTTGTTGGCCCAGAGTCAATGTCACGTCATCGCCAATCAGCAAAAATGGCGCCCACTGCTTCACAGCCTTGAAAAGTTTAGACTTCCGCATCCATTTCATGGCTTGGTGGAGGGACGTACTTGCGCTTTGCCCTGCCGCTAAATGTTCGTAAAAGACTTTCATAAACGCCGGAGTGGCCTTGTCGTCAATTGCCCACAGTGAAACAATAACAGAACGCGCACCGGCTCCCAGAAAGGTACGTGCAATTCCAACCACGCCCTCTGATTTGATCACCCCTCTCCCACTGTTACAGCAGCTCAGCACAACAAGCTTGGCGCGCAATTTGGCGTTTAATACATCTGCACTCGTCAAAAGAAAGTCTTCCTCTTTGGGCCTATCGGAACCCGGGAGATTAGGAGACAAGATAATTTCACCGGTTTCTTCACGACCATGAGCTGCGATGTGGACTAAGGAAACTGAGTTGAGCCTGCTTAACACTTGATCTTTTGTGGCCTTCTTTCCAGTGAGGGGCTCAGTGTTAACTATCTGTCCAATCATGTTTACGTCTTCCTCGGCACCAGGGAGCTGCGAAAACGGTCTGCGGCCTTTAATTGTATAAGGCGCATAGTTTCCACCCACGGATTGCCAACAAGCAGTGCACCAGATGTACTGTGATACTTTTCCGGACACTCTGCCAAAAGCATTAAAATGTTAAAATTAAAATGCGAATTCTCAGCGTTTCAGACAAAAACCTGGAATGTTGGTCTACCAGGGCAGCATAAGGAATCAAAAAAGATGGACCATCGGGGACAATGATAAGCTCGTCACCTCTTATCAAGTGTGAAATCGGAGCGATCACTACGTCAGACAATGCTTTTAAATCTTCTTGCGATGACGTTGATTCTTTCTCTTCTGTACTAGCCCTATCAGGCAAGCCTTTCTTCTCTTCATCTAAAGGATCGTCCGAGAAGTGTTCCTCGCATCTGAAACCTCTCACGCCAATTTGTTTTTGTATGTTTCGTTCTTCAAGCTGGTCAAGGTCTGATTGTGTTTTTTTCGCACAAACTGATACTGCTGTCCCTTCAGTAGTACCCAGAAATTCAACGTCTCGTAGTGTTCCGCCAGAAATATCGTTGATGATGAATTATGGCCTGATATACGAGACATTCTTTCTATTCGGTCTTCCGAAGATGACGGGGCCGATTTCACTCCATAGTTTGATTCCATAAGGTCCCTGAGAGCTCGTGCTCGTCCACGTTCAACTGTAAAAAGTGCCTCGGCGATCTTGCCTTTTGCTACAAGAGGACACCATAAAGAAGAACAAAATTCGCCATATCTTTCGTGAAAACTGATTTTCCATTCATCTTTTTTTGGAGATCCCTTATTTCTTCAAACACTTTTATGCTGGATTTAAAATGCTCCTCTGCTTTAGAGGAGTTACCGAGAGAAGCAAACACCGAACCTAGAGCCTCATTCGCAGGTTCATGTAAGAGTTTCTTTTCGATCTCTTTAGCTATGCTCAGAGCTTGCTAAGGGAATTAGATTGCCTTCTCGAAGTTGCTGAAATCCCGAAAAGTAAGGCCCAAATTTATGTACATAAATCCTTCCAACGCTTTGTTCCCAGTCTCGTTTGCGAATACAAGAGCCTTCTCCCAGAACTCGAATGATGCGTTGAGGTCACCGAGATGGCGATACAAATGACCAAAGTTCGCATATGCATGTCCTTCTAACTTTTTGAGTTTGATCTCTTTACTGATGTTAAGCCCTTTTTGAGAAAACTCCTCTGCCTTTTCCAAGAGACAGAGATTGTTATACACCCTACTAAGGCTTATATATGCGTATCCTTGTGCAGCTCTGCCTCCGGACTTTTTCGTAATGCTCAGACTTTTCTGCAAACGCTCGACTGCTTTTTTGTAATCGCCGAGATTTCAATACAGTTCCCCAAGTTGAGATACTCTTCACCCTCTGATAATCTATCTCTAATCAGTCTTGCGATACTAACTTTCTTCTGATGGAAATCGACTGCTTTTGAGACATCATAGAGATAATTATACGCAATACCAAGGTTCCCATACGCCCTTCCTTCTGACTCTTTGTCTCCGACCTCTTTAGCGATAGCTAGTCCTTGCTGAAAGAACTCGATTGCTTTTCTGAAATCACCGAGGTCGTCACAGTACACACCGCCAAGGTTGATGTATTCCACTTTTTCTGATTTTTTATTATTAATCTCTTTTGCGATACTGACCTTCTTCTGATAGAACTCGATTGTTTTGGGGAAATCGTAGAGAGATGAATACCCAATACCAAGGTTCCAATACGCCATCCTTTCTGTCTCTTTGTCTCCGACCTCTTTAGCGATAGCTAGACCCTGCTGATGGAACTAGACTACTTTTCTGAAATCACCGCGGGAGGAATGCACCCAGGCAAGGTTGATGTATCCCTCTTCTTCTGATTTTTTATCTTCAACCTCTTTAGCGATACTGACATTCTTCTAATAGAACTCGATTGCTTTTGAGAAATCATAAAGAGAAGAATACGCAATACCAAGGTTCCAATACGCCATTATTTCTGTCTCTTTGTCTCCGACCTCTTTAGCTATAGCTAGACCTTGCTGAAAGAACTCGATTGCTTTTCTGAAATCACCGAGGTCGTCACAGTACACACCGCCAAGGTTGATGTATTCCACTTCTTCTGATTTTTTATTATTAATCTCTTTTGCGATACTGATCTTCTTCTGATAGAACTCGACTGCTTTTGGGAAATCATAGAGAGGAGAATACGCAATACCAAGATGTCCATGCGCCTTTCCTTCTGACTCTTTGTCTCCAACTTTTTAGCGATGACTAGATACCTTCTCTCTGATATTCAAACCATTTTATTAATTTGTAGAGTCAAGTAGACTCGTAATCGATCACAGCCACATAAGTGGCATCTGTATCTGAACTGCGGGTGTAGCAGTGAGCTGTAATGCACAAAGCCTTTACTTCGCAAGCATGATGCCTTACAATATATCAATAGTCTTCAAACTAAAAGGTCAAATAAAAGGAAGGTTAATCTCAAGAATTTTAAATTTTTAAAGCAATCTATCGAGCGGTTTAAAAATTATTCGCTAATTTGTTAAAGTAGACCAAAATGTTCACAAAACCGCTAACAAGAGCGCTTCGATACATACTAATCAAACCCTTCTCTCTAGCAATTGGCTGGAGCTATCTCCCATGATCTTTCACACAGGTTTTTAAAAAGATTGAAACTACTATGAGGTGAAATTTCATGTCGAAAGCGCTTCATTTTCTACAGATAACGGCCAAACAACAATATTGTCCATTTTTTACTGTGTTTCTAACAATAAAAACTTTATCCCAAAATATCTCGATAGCGATCTTACAGATTTCGCTTAAACTTCACGAAAATCGAGGCTGCTATTGGAGGAAAAAGCTCCCGTGAATGATTTTCGAAGAACAGTTCCCAGTGCCGACATATACTGCTGCAAGTAAAGTAGGTAATAGCGTTGCTATGACAACTCCGATGCCGTTGCAACCCTGATCAGAACAAATTTTCATTTTTATCTAATACAACTGTGGTGGCAGTTTTTCCAAAACTTTGTTTTTGGCGACGTAGTTTATGCTCAAACTTGGAAGGTATTGACCCTGAAAAACTGTATCGAGCCACCTTAACAATAGTGAAGATTGCCTTCAACCAGCTTCGTAAGGAACTACAGTAATTGAAAATTCACTCCTAGAAGATTCTCAACATGATTTTATGCCAATGCATTTAACCCTTAGAGCCCTACGTGAAGCCACTAACGACTGGTATCTAAATATTGACAAAACCATACTAAATGATATACTTTTTCTAGAGCTGAAGAAAGCTTTCGACACTGTCGACCATCATATCTTACTTCAAGAGTGTAAATTATAGGGAGGAGACACTCGTACTATTTCCTGGCTTACCTCCCCTGTACCTCTTTTCTTTCGGATCGCAAAAAGTGTACCTATGTAGGCGGTTCTCTTTCGAAGAAACTGCCAATTGTCTTTGGAGTGCCTTATGGGTTAGCCTCCCACGCAGACGTTCTTAGGGGTTCGTCACGCGTTCCTGCCCCACACGTGGGGCAGGAAGGCGTGACGAACCCCTAAGAACGTTTGTGTGTGAGGCTACTTAAGGGTCTGTGCTCGGACCCCTGCTTTTCTTTTTCTACATCAGCGATCTCCAAGCGGGAATTGGGTAAGTGATGTATGAGACAGAAGAGGAGCTTTTTCAAGTATAAATGGTACGTGGTGCAACTAAATGACGAGATAGCTGACGTATTTTGAATCAATCCGTGAAGCAGTTTATGCAAAGGAAAATACACCAGCTTTATAAACGGGATGAACAAAATTGTTCCAAACAAATGGGTTGCTTACTAATTGGGCCACCCTCCGCGAGATTCTGATAAAAATTTTCAATTACACAGGTTGTGTTAGAAAAATGGCCGGGTGGGTTTTACTTGTTTTTGCCACAACTGTTTATGGAATAAGCCGTATCTCAGAGCCTGATTTTAATTCCGTTAACTTCGCTAAAGCAAGAGAAGGAAGGCGGTTAAACAGTAGCGTGATCAAAGCAATGAATGTGGATTCAGAAGGCGCCTGCAGGCTTCAATGCGTCAATGAAGAGCGTTGCCGCTCTTAAAACTTTGGAATCACAAAGAACAAACCCGGAAAGTTCCTGTGCCAGTTGACTGACTCTGATAGATTTGCTGGGTTCAGTAATTTTAAAGAAGATGATAATTTCAAGTACAAAGGGATACAGGTAACTGCCACTGAACGCAGAAATGAAAATAGTTACAATATAGGACGTAAATGCTACACACAGATAACTTTTCTCTTGTTTCAAACCTGTGTCTCTTGGCTAGTTTTGGATCAAAACAGGCATTTGGCACTGGGTATTATCTCGATACTTAAAAAGCGCTGAAAAAAAGTTCGTGTTTGCTAGTACTAAATAATTAAGGCACAACGTAACTTGGCGCCATAAAAGTTATTACAATATGCTGGTAGACTAACAAATCGTTTATGAAATTAATAAGAACGTTTTATAGTTTGAGGTAGTTGCGATTTCTCTGTGAGCTAAAGTGGTACACCGTTGCGACCAGTACGGTAATCAGAGTTCTTCTCAAGAAACAGGATTTTTATGGCACGTAAGAAAACTGACATTCTCAGTGTTCATATCAATTATGCATGACATGTCGAGAAACTAGCCAGCTCTCCTTTCTGTTTCACCAATAAATTTCAAGTTTCAATAATAACGAAATGAATTTCATGTACAAACAATGTAAACATTGTTTTCCAAGAAATTCTACAACTCGTTCAGAGATGCGATAAAACCACATTTACCATCTTCTACAATTTTCTCATATTTAAGTTTTGTTTCCTCTATTGTATCCATTCCGTTTTCTTTTATTCAATATTTCCCAATCAATTATTCAAAACTTTTCAATCGCAAACCAAATGTCCGGCAGTTTGGCATTTCGCGAGTCAGCTTTACAATTAACCTAAAAATAATTATAGTAATTATTGGATTCGGCTTTCGTATGATCTGAAAATCTGGGAGGGTATTATTCATTCCGAAATTCTTAACATGTTTACCTCGATCAATATTAAGTTAATTTGCTTGGTTCCCGTCTTCATTAATTCAGGATACTATGCAAATATAGGATAGAAAGGGATGTTTAGTCTAGCAGATATATTGAGATCAACTAACAAATGTTATCAAGACATTCGATGCAAATTTTTCTTCCTTTTCATTAGCCGAGAGCCCACCACGTGACCTGCAAATAACTGCCTACAAATAATGGTCTGCTCATGCACAATGTCGTCCAACAGTGTTTACCTGAAAATATTATTCAACTCATGCAAAAATGAAACCACACTTTTCTCCTCCTTGCGATCGCGCTTGCGTGAAAATGGCAGATCGTTTCGCTTCTCCAAAGATATTCATTACAAACAAACGTGTTGATCGAATGACAAAACTGTTATCCGTTAAGTTATATTCTTGCTCATGTCTTGCTGTGTTTTTAGGCAAAAGTTCGGTTTTTTCTTCTTCCAAAATCTTGTAAAATTTCCACCATTTTCCCCGGCTACAGCCAAAACAACTAAGCTAACGGAACCTCGATCCCTTGGACTTCTCGGTTGGCGTGAAATATTCTGTATTTATTTAGTATTTCCCGAATCAGTGGATAGCAATTTTCGCGCGTTTTGATTGGCTCTCGTAACTTGGAATATCCTTACCTCTACCTTTAGTTATTTTCCTCGCCTTTAAAACAGAGTATCTGCGAGTCTAGCAACGCGGACCTTTGAGGCGACAAAGGAATCTGCATCCCAGACTACTCCAAAGACAGCTTTACATGTAAATGTGACAAAGGCTACGCAGGAACACGGTGCGGTAAGTTACAAACGTCCCATCCCCTAGGTCTCTTCCACCTTGGGGGTTTGGAGAGGTAGGATTCTAATCATTTGTGCATAAAATGTGACTTAAAGTTGTTTATTTATCTGTTAGCATATGAGTTCCGAAGTAGTCTTTTTACTCGTTCTTATTTTGAGTCCAAAGTCAGGGAGAGAAAAGCTTTCTCGTAGTCCAAAGAATATTCAGTAATTATTGAATTCGGCTTTCGTAGGATATGAAGAATTATGCAGATCGAGGAGGGTGCTATCCACCGAGGCCGAAGCTGGATAACACCCTCCGAGATCTGGATAATTCTTCATAATCCTACAAAAGCCGAATTCAATAATTGCTTTGCTTTTCATTCAAAATAATTCCAAGTTTGAAAGTAAGCTAAAACATGCTTACCTCCGTGGATAGTGCATCTTTATCGGGAAGTTCAGGTCTGCAAATATACAGTCGACCCCCGATAACTCGAACCTTCAAAGGAAATCGAAAAAAGGTACGAGTTATCGGGAGTTCAAAGAAAATAGCCGAGATTATGGTAAAAACAGTTTTTACTGCACAGTGAACATTTTAATCACATTTAGTTGTAGAAATGTCAAGTGAAAATTAAAAGATACTTTTAGATTATAAATCAGAACGCAATGTAACAAAACATAGCCTAAATAGGGCATGCGTTTTAATGTTATGAGAAGAAAAGCTGCTTCACGTTAGCCTGTGACAATCAACATTAGCCTCCGCTAGTAAACTATACTCCTACAACACGTCAATGGGAAACTAGTCCAAAATTCAATGTTTAGGGAAGCCAGTAGACAGCTTTTTTCCCGACTTTTTAAGGGCTCAAACCATGGCTCGAGTTATCAAGGGTAAAATTATGTAGAAAATAACTTGAGGGGAAACGAAAATTGGTTCGAGTTAGCGGGAGTTCGAGTTATCGAGAGTCTGAGTTACCGAGGATAAAATTACAGTGAATGTGTGACAGAAATCTAGGGGAAATCGATTTTGGTTCAAGTTAGCACGAGGTTCGAGTTATCGGGAGTCGACTGTACTCCAATTAGCAGATGTCGATCGTCGAGTTGTTTTCTTGCTGTTCTTGCTATATTTTTAAACAACAGTTCGCCGTGAAACGAGTAAAATGTTCCACTATTACTCACTTCGAAAACAACTCAAACTAGGTTCAATAATCTGCAACTTTGCTGCACTTTTGAGGTCATCTTCATATGGCAAAATTCTTCCAAATTTGGTCAACAGTAGCTGGTTATGATTAATTATACGTGTGATTTTATTTTGAAGGAATAATAACTTTATATGTGGGTATTGAGATTAAACATAGGTATGTTTGCATAGCCTAATATACAGCCAACTCTCTCTAAGATGGACAGTCATGGCCGGTCTCGAATGTGTCCGTCTTAGAGGGGGGGGGTGTCGTGACACCCGTAATTTTAACGCTGAAACTATCCACAATAAATACACGTCTGTTTAACTTGCACAAAACAGCTACAACTGGAACTTTGCAACAAAAGGGGAATAGAGAAAAGAAGTGTGACGTCACGTTACCATGGTAGCAGAATTTCTGGATCAGAACATTAGGGAGCTTAACCAACGAGGATGGCGAAGGGAACGAGAACTCTGCACGTGCATCATGCTCGAGTACATTTCTTAGCCGTCGTTGCACGTGACTGCGACACGAAACTTCCTAATTTCACACAACACAAACATTTCGGATTCAATCCAAAAAAATTTCACCAATATTCAACAAATTAAATGAAATTGAAGAAGATCGATGAAGTTTGAAACAGTGCGAATTCACTTTTTAAGTGACTTTTTCGGTTTCTTGTCATCCAGAAAATTTGCTACCATGGCAACGTGACGTAACGACTTCTTCTCTCTATTATTTTCTCAGTGAGCAATCACACGTTCACCACAAGCAAACTTTCACGGCTTCGTGGTCTAAAAGCTTAACACTAAACACTCTGCTAACTGGGGCAAAACTACTAAATATCAAACATTTTGCAATTTACTATCATGTATAGCACCTACATTTCCGTTTTGACGTATTTTTCACTATATAAAGCACTTCCCAATTGTCCGTTGACGGTTTCAAAAGTGTCCGTTGTCCGTCTTATAAAGTTGTCCGTCAACAGAGAGTTTACCATAAACCGAGAAGGTGAAGGAAGAATTCGAGACAGTACTAGAGGGCTTAAGGCGGCTCTAATATCACAAATTTTGTATCATAATCTTTTTCTGTTTTAACGCAAAGGCTACGAAAGTTTGAAAAGTCCGAATATAGAATGATTTTTGAAAAGGGGTGTAGAACCTGTTTGACGATGTGTCATCTTGACGCGCATATATCATATAGTTTACGACTCTTATTTCAACTCATTTTAATTAAATAGTTTCCAAAAAATGACATTTGTCACAGATTTTCTGGAAAAAAGTTCACACCCAAACTCTTTTACCTCTCTTACATTTCAGAATTAATCATAAAAGACTGCTCTAAACTTGGTCAAAGTGGTTTGACATCTACTGGAATCTACTACATCAACCCAGATGGTGGCAGCCCAATACAAGTACTCTGTGACATGACTGCAAACGGTGGAGGTTGGACCGTCTTTCAGAGGCGTTTAAAAGGTTCGGCTGATTTTTTTCAGGGCTGGGAATCATACAAAAATGGGTTTGGAGATCTAAACGGTGAGTTCTGGCTTGGAAACGACAATCTTCATCGTTTGACAGCATTTGCTGACGTCATGCTAAGAGTTGACCTGGAGGACTTTGATGGCAACATAACATACGCAGAGTATACAACATTTCAAGTAGCTGACGAAGCAGATAAATACAGGATTACGATTGGAGGATACAATGGTACGGCTGGTGACTCGATGGTAGATAACGGAGGGCAGACCCAAAGGTAAGCAAATATTTCGCTGGTAATTAATTTGTAGTAACAGAAAAAGAAAAGGTCAATACCGCACTTATCAGCTCCCCCACTTCATCATGAGCCACCTCCAGTTATAAACCCATCTATAGACCCGTAAACCAAAAAAATACATCCGATTACAAGCCTCGGGATATAAGGCCTGTTTCAAACGTCGGCACGGCAGAAGCAGGACGTTTGAAACGGGCCTAAGCGCCTTACAAATCTATCAAATCAGCAGTCCTTCATATACTTTCTTTAAAGCCCACCTTACACTGCTGTTACAAGTCTTTTTACCCTTACAATAAGTGATCGACAACGCTCACCACCTCATAGATAGATACCTTCTTTCTGATATTCAAACCATTTTATTAATTTGTAGAGTCAAGTAGACTCGTAATCGACCACAGCCACATAAGTGGCATCTGTATCTTAACTGCAGGTGTAGCAGTGAGCTGTAATGCACAAAGCCTTTACTTCGGAAGCATGATGAGTATTACTCGAAGCACACCATGTTGGGCTGGGAAGTTTTGCTTGCGGAATCCGGAATTAGTAGAATTTCGCTTGTGGAATATGGAGTTCTGGGTTTTAGAATCCGGAGTCCAGCTCAAGGAATCCGGAATGCCACAAACAATTGGAATCCGAAATCCAAGTTCCAATTTAAAAAAAGATGAGGAATCCAGTACTGGAATCTGGAAATCCACGGCGTGGAATCCAGACTCCAAGACCGTCTTGCATTCCCTTACATGCATGGGGCGACTCGTAAATTTGAAATCCGTCTCGAAATCCTTTCTTCAAATCCTTACGGTAAATAAATAACCTCCTGACAAACAAATCTCTTTGTTTGATTTGTGCCATTATCAAACTGTGACTTTTTTCTGCAGTAACTTACAGTTTTCAACCAAAGATGTCGACAGTGATCTGCACCCTGACAATTGCGCTGTTTTATTCAGTGGAGCATGGTGGTACCATTCCTGCAGTTGGGCCAATCTAAATGGTTTGTATCGTCGAGGATCTTACAACACCAGCTACTTGCCCCATGGAGTAAAATGGGTCACGTTTAGAGGACAGTATTATTCTTTGAAACGCACTGAGATGAAATTAAAGCCTAAACCATAAACAGAAATGGTATTACCGCATTATGATGACCTATGATTTGCGTCGCATCATTTAAGTTGGTAGACATTTGACACCACTTGCTACCTAATCTTATGAAATTTCCAGTTTAAGATTGAGTGCGAGCAAGTATGACTTTTTAAGTATAGTTACGGCTTGAAACTACAACCCGGTCAATCAGACCGAACTCAGTTATTGAGTGTCGTCATTGGTTGGAGGGCCTTAATTCTGGCAGTTCATCTTGTCTTTGACACTTGGAAACGAGAAAGTAACTGGAACCGAAATGTGTCCGGGAATTTTTTGTGGGATCGTTACCGCGCTGGTCAGCAATTGGACAACATTTTTTTCCTGTCCCCAGTGACAGTCCCACAAGTCTTTCCAAAAATAACTCGGCGCATTTGTACTCAGTGGATTAAAACCGGCTCTTACAATTTATGCGTTTAACTTATTGACGAAACGTAAGGTCAAGATGGCTGAAATTGGCCAGGTTGGTTTTTCCTTTTTATATTTGCCAAGACAAAGACGAGTTTCACAGGAACAGCGCAAAAAAATGTAGTAGAAGAGGAAGGATCCCAAACTTTTAGCCGTCGTAACTGAACAAACCTGGTCATAATATGGCCAAAGCAAACTATTTTGCTATGGACCAAAGCGGAGCAGTCTCGAGTGGCCAAATGGGCCCTAAATGCTCGCTTGGGTAGACAATCCAGACAATCCGAAAACAGGATTAATTCCCTTTTTCTTGCCCACTGGCAGGCCATTCTGACAGCCCACTTACAGTTAATTCTGAACCTGAAATTTTTAATTGATAAAGTGACAATTCGAATACGATTGGTTTCACCATGTGACACCTGTTAGAATGTATGTTTACAAGAGCCCATTGCAGATCACGTGATGTTTGCAAGCGAATTGATCTTTTGCCTTGCAATAAATAAAGGATGTATGCAAGTGATTATCTTCAATTTCTAAAAGACTGTGAGAACTCCCTTTTTATTCAGTGTAGGCTTTGCAGAACTGGCTAAATACTCAACCCGTATTGGCAAAAAATGGGCTTACCTCTTATCTGTGTTAACCTAATAAAGTTTTAGGATTATTTCAGGCGAAGATGAATATTTCTTGCTCTTTCAAAACTTGGGGGCCAGATCACTTATCTGTGCGTAAGGGGGTCTTAAAATAACTTACTTATCTTCACTAGAAAGTTTGGATTAAGCCGGTAGGTAGCCTGCGTCGAAGACGTACTTTAACACCGGTTAGTGACGTCTGCGAAGGATCGCCGAGATATATTCTCGTTGTAGGCCCCCAACGGACTCAACGAATAACCGGAGGTGCGTTTGGAATTTCCTTTATTACTGATTGGCAAATTAACAACGTCTTTTTTCACAGGCCAATCATAGCGCGTACTTAAATCCTGGTACACAGTTGGGACCCAGAACAAGGATTTAGGCGCTGTTTTGTAGACCGACTTCACCAGAGTTAAGTTTCGTCTGTGGTGCAGGCTAACTGGTACGTAGATTACCAGTTTCATGTTTAAAATCGCATCCTGGCCACAGTTGTAAGTGCAAAATGTCTTGGGCAGTTTCCTTGCGAAGAATATTACTCATATTATTCACTAAAGGGGTGACTCTGAAGAAACAACCCGGTCAAATTTAATTGATCTTTAGATGTCGCGACCATATCGTTCTTGTGGCAACAAGAAACCAGGCTCCAGAGGGAAACAACACAACGAGAAGATACTGGGAACCAGTATAACTGATCATCTTTAATGGAAAACTTAATAGTTATATATTAAAACACCTGTTATACCGTTAAAGAGATCCGTGAAAAAATGTTACTGTGCCTTGTACTCGTCTTTGCCGAGACTGCATCGGGCTTAAGCCGTATTTCAGGATCTCGTTTTCAAGCTATTAACTTTGCTAAGGCGAAAGAAGGACGAAAGTTGAATGGAAGCGTGATAAAAGAAATGCAAGTTGATACGGAGGGTGCGTGTAGGCTTCAATGTGTCAATGACGAGCAATGCCGCTCTTACAACTTTGGACTCAAGAAGCATAAAGCTGGGAATTTCCTGTGTCAGTTAAATGGTTACGATAGATTTGTTGGTTTTGGTAACTTTACAAAAGATGACAATTTCAAGTACAGAGGAATAGAGGTAATTAACCATCAAAAGAGAAATACTTAGTTAAGTTGTTTCGATATAGTTTTTCAGAAGACATTCCCATATTTTTCAATCGCTTTAAAAGTGATTTTATCCTTGTCTGATAGCTATAAAAGTTTCACCAATGATTGATTATAGATTGAAATTTGTCAAAATGTAGGTTTTAGTAAAATCGATATTACTATGACAACAATAAACAAAAAACTTTGAAATTGATAAACGCCTAATTTTGAGCGATCTAGACCAGCTACTGAAAACCCAACACTAGGAACTTAAAGTTTGGTAATTAGCAAATAACCTCCGTGAGAAGAAAAAAATTCTGTATGTCTGAATTCGACTAAAACGAAACTATATTTCAAACCTTAAATTGTCAATAGCCGTGATAAATTATTTAACAAAACGTTATAAATGACTCAAATTATTCTTAAGTAGCGTCAGAATGCTGCTTAATATCATATTTCGATGCTCGGAAATTTTGGTATATTTTCGTTCTTGCGAAACTAACCCGTTTTCTCACCACCTGTCTAAGTGCAACTTCATTCAAAAATTGGACTTTTAGCGCTTTTTTGTATATCTCTGAAACGACTCGGACTCATTTTTTTAAAATCTCTTCACATAATCTTCATAATGTATAAAATAATGTCTGAAACTTTCATTAAGACTGATTCACTTCAACACCTTGAAATTTCAAGACTAACCTATCCTACGAATTGGTCAAAAATCTGCGCTACGACTTTCACTGTTTTGACGTTATGCTTATTTTTACAAATTAGTGCGGACAATACATATATCCATGACTGCTACATTTCAGTGTGAGTATTGTTAATGTTTTACATTCAAAAGATGAGATAAATTCAAACTAAAATGTACTAGTCGTGGAGGTATGTATAATGCACATTATTTTGGGAAAATTAGCATAACGTCAAAACAGTGAATGCTGTAGCGCTGATTTTTGACCAATTCGTAGGATAGGTTTGTCTTGAAATTTCAACGTGTTGAAGTGAATCAATCTTAATGAAAGTTTCAGACATTATTATATACATTATGAAGATTATGTAAAGAGATTTTAAAACACTCGTTCGAATCGTTTCACAGATATACAAAAAAGCGCTAAAAGTCCAAATTTTGAATGACGATCCACTTATACAGGTGGTGAGAAAACGGGTTAGTTTTCAACATCGCAAGAACGAAAATACTCCAAATTCCTAGCATCAAAAGATGATATTAAGCAGCATTCTGACGCTACTTAAGAAGAATTTGAGTCATTCATCACGTTTTTAATATATAATCTATCGCGGCTATTGAAAATTTAAAATTTGAAATATATTTTCGTTTTAGTCGAATTCAAACATACAGAATTTTTTACTTCTTACGGAGATTGTTTGCTAATTACCAAACTTTAAGTTCCTAGTGTTGGATTTTCAGTAGCGGATCTAGATCACACCAAATTCGGCTTCATCAGTTTCAAAGTTTTTTGTTTGTTGTTGTCATAGTAATATCGATTTTACTTAAATCTACTTTTTCACAAATTTCAATCCATAGCCAATTACTGGTGAAAATTTCATAGCGATCGGACAAGGAAAAAACCACTTTAAAGGCGATTGAAAAATATCGGTATGGCCTCTGAAAAACTGTATCGAAACACCTTAACAATGGCAACATGTACAATTTTTTGCTATTTAAAGATATTTTTTTTCTTTAACAGAGTGTCTGCTAGTCTGAAAGCTTTTTATTATTCAAAACTTTGACCGGTTTCAAACTTACTTTGCAACAACTTCCAACAACGCGCAACAACATGCAACAAAGTGTGCAGACGGACGCAACATATAACATCCAACAATGTTGGGAGTTGTTGGCCAACAATGTTGTGTTCGTTAGCACGGGGCTTTAATTATTTTCCTTGCCTTTAAAACAGAGTGTCTGCGAGTCTAGCAACGAGGACCTTTGCGGCGACAAAGGAATCTGCATCCCAGACTACTCCAAAGACAGCTTTACATGTAAATGTAACAAAGGCTACACAGGAACACGGTGCGGTAAGTTACAAACGTCTTTTACCCTGGGTCTCTTCCACCTTGACGTAAGATTC
>CALNXK010000405.1:167500-177500 GCA_942486035.1 Porites lobata
TGAAATTAAAACCTAAACCATAAAAAGCAATGGTATAGGCTCTTTGCATGACTTGGTCACGTGATCAACTTTCGGTAAACACGAAAACAGTTCGTTCACTTTTGAAAAATTTTGATAGCACAAGCTGAAAGAGCATATTAAAATTAGGTAGCCTGAGAATTTTCAGCCTTATATCTCAAAAGTAATGATTGCAACGGCCGCCGAAAGTTGGAGGCATTTGTATGAGAAAAACAACTTTTACCATCCAGTCACCCTTGTATGGTTTTCCTTACAAATCCTTGTAATTTCGAAATTTTCAAAACTGTTATGAAATATTTCCTTAAGCATTTTAGGGCTCAAATCTCCTCTTAATTCATAACAGGCAATTTGTGCCCTTAAATTCGTAAGGGAAAGATTTAACGACAATTTAAAAATAGTATAACATACAAAGATTTGTATGGAAAACCATGCAAGCGTGACTGGGTGGCAAAAGTTGTTTTTCTCATACAAATGCTTCTAACTTTCGGCGGCCGTTGCCATCGCTATTTTTGAGATAGGGGGCTGAAAATTCTCAGGTTACCTGATTTTAATATTGTCTTTCAGCTTGAGCTAACACAATGTTTCAAAAGTGAACTGTTTTCGTATTAACCGAAAGTTGATCACGTGATCATAGTCATGCAAAAATCCTATTACGGCATTATGATGATTTGCGTCGCATCATTTAAGTTGCAATGGCAGACATTTGAAACCATTTGCTACCTAATCTTACGAAGAGTACATGCTATATGACCTTTTAAGTATAGTTACGGCTTCAGACTACAACCCGGTCATACAGAACGTACTCGGTTATGGTGGATGGCCTTAATTCTGGCAGTTTCTCTTGTATTCAACACTTATTTTTTAGAAAGGAGAAAGTAACTGGAGCCGAAATGTGTCTAGCAATTGCTTGTGGGATCGTTACCGCGCTGGACAGCAATTGGACATATTTTTTTCCTTGTCCCAACAACAGTCCCACAAGTCTTTGCCAAAAATAACAAGGCGCATTTGCACCCAGTAGTTTTAACCGGCTCTTACAATTTTTGCCTTTAACTTATTGACGAAACGTAAGGTCAAGATGGCTAAAATTGGCCAGGTTCGTTTTTTCCTTTTTATATTAGCCAAGACAAAGACGAGTTTCACAGGAACAGCGCAAAAAAATGTAGTAGAAGAGGAAGGATCCCAAAATTTTAGCCGTCGTGACTGAACAAACCTGGTCATAATATGGCCAAAACAAACTATTTTGCTATGGAACAAAGTGGAGCAGTCTCAAGTGGCAAAATAGGCCCTAAATTCTCGCTCGGGTAAACAATCGAAAACAGGATTCCCTTTATCTTACCCACTCGCAGGACATTTAGACAGCCCACTTCAGGTTAATTCTGAACCTGAAATTTTTAATTGATAAAGTGACAATTCCAATACGATTGGTTTTATCATGTGACACCTGTTAGAATGTATGTTTACAAGTGCCCATTGCAGATCACGTGATGTTTGATCTTTTGCCTTGCGATTAACGAAGAATGTATGCAAAAAGTATGATTATCTCCAATTAAGCAATAGACTGTGAGAACTTCCTTTTTAGTCAGTGTAGGCTTGGCAGGACTAGCTAGATAGCCAAAAGCCCCACACCCGCCTTCCTCCCCCACCTACCCCCCATCCCCCTGGGCCAACCCCGTTTGCCTCCCCTGCTAGCCGCAATAAAAACATTCTAACATGACTCAGAGGCTCTTGGGTCAAAATTACAAAATTCAGACTCCACTAACACGAGATTTCATGAATGTGAAAACCTTTATTTAGGATGCGTCAGTCAGTCATCTGATGCAGATGTATCAGCAATGACATCCTTCTAGTAAAATACTAATATATGTTCTAAGCTAGAACTTGTACCATGCCAGATACGAAAAACCACTAAAAAGCCACCCTTGAGAAGTGGCCAAAAAATGTGCAGAAATGTGTTCCCCTACTAATGCTATGGTACGTAAAACCCCAGGGAAAAGAAATCAAGGCAAGATTTCTGTATAACCCCATACATTAATTATGCATACATCTATTATTCAAAGAGAACAAAACGAAAACTATCAGAAGGACAGAGCTGAAGTAGAATGGCACAAGTCTCGCGCCAAAACCATGAATAGCCCGATACTATCCCAGGAACACCAGAGCGCCTCTATACCGTGCCGTCAGAATATCAATTTCTGACAAATTCGTTCCCATGTTTCTCAATCGTCAAAAACTACATTTTTTCAGGAGTCCATTGTCTCACAATAGTCCAGTTTCGAATTGAAAATTACCGCTGAATATAAACATTAACGACACATTCATACAGGGTTAGCCTCGACGTAAAGTAAAATATTCAGAAATTCTGGCAAGCAAGTGTTTGAAATTTGAATATACACAAAAGACAGAGTAATAAACAGGTCTTTTTCTCGTTGGAATTTGTGAATATATTACTTCAGATTGAGGCTAAGGCTGTAAAAAAATGCGTCTTCACTTCTTAAATTCAGCGGTCATAGCGAACTCGAAAATGGACTATTCCCAGAAGAGACTTGAATACAAAGAAAACCAAACCAAATGTAGAAAAATGACCAGAAAGCCTCGGAGTCATGGTAGAATTTTAATATACCGAACGCAGGCTATTGGCATAAAATGGATTTACCTCTTATTTGTGTTAACCTAATAAAGGTTTAGGATAATTATGCGCGAAGATGAATATTAGAGTGCGGAAATAGAGCATTGCCCCCTAGTTTGTTAATCTTTTTTAATTAATGGTTCATCAGCTTTTTAATTTTCATAATCGTAGTTTCAGAATTCAAATTCAATTGTAACTTAAGTTTGTCTTTTATACATGTAATTTTTAGTTATTTCGTACATTACTTAGCCTAGTGAGTCCTGTAAATCAATTCTGAAAAACCCAATTGGGAGAATTAAAAAATGTATCATATTTTATTATATAGACACGAGTGTTTTACTGGAAAATATACCACTCGTAAAATTCATAAAAACTACATCCGGGACCCGAGTGGTTTATTTTCCATAATCTCACACGTGAGTTTATCGATGACTTCATTGAAATCAAGTTTGTCTCTTAAATTGTACTTGAATTCGTTGGTGTATCATCGAAACATCTTCGGGTCTTCCTCGAGAGTCTTCGGAAATCTTCGGACATCTTCGGAAATTTTCGGAAGTTCTCGGAAAATGGCCTTCGAACAATTTTGGAAAATCTTCGGAAATCTTCGGAAGGTGGTCGGAAATCTTCGGAAAATCATCAAAAACGCCGTCATCAGCATGTCTATATAATAAAAAGAACATTACACGGCGGCTTGAAGATATGAATTTTATTTTCGAGTGGCAAAACAATATTTTACGAACGAGCGCAGCGAGTGAGTAAAATATTGTTTATGCCACGAGAAAATAAAATTCATATCTTCGCGCCACCGTGTAATATCCTCTATGTATTGTACTGAAACTACAGTGGAACCTCGGTTTAACAAAGTGCCAAGGGACTGGGGAAATTTGTTCGTTATATCGAGGGTTCGTTATATCGAAAACCCGGATTTAACGAATTTTTTGGGAAAAAAAAAATCTTCGTTAATGAGTAATTTCCAACGCCCAGCATTTCAGGATCTGAACAATTTCTGTAATAGAGATTTTGTATGCGAAACTATTGTCTCAGTTCAGAGCTGTACATCATAGCTACGGCACTAGAAACACAAGAACAGGCTGACAACTACTGTACACATAAATTTTATCATCATTGATCTGTTTCGCATTCATCTTTAGCTATCTTTCGGTCACATGTTGACATGTTATATTTTCCGTTTCGTTTCTTTATTGTGTTCGTTATAAAGAGGATTTCGTAAAATCGAGGTTCCGTTCTATACATTTTATTGCACCTTCGGCCGGGTTGAAGAAAATCGTTCGTCATACCGAGGACGTTGTTATATAGAGGTTTGTTAAATCGAGGTTCCACTGTACAATGCGGGTAACGCAGGTAACTATTAGAGACCTTTAGATTCAAAGACGAGGACGACTACGAGTACGAGATTTGACTTTAAGTTTTTACGCGTATTCTCAAAATATAGACTCCTCACCGGTAACCTTCATTCTACCATTTTTCAATAGAAAAGTTAGCACTGTTATCTTTAGTGAAGGAGGTTACACCCTCTCCCGATCGCAAAATGATAATGACTTCTAACAGTTGAAAACTTGTTTCCACCACTTCGTATTCTCGCTAAGACTCGTAGTAGGGTGACGCCGGCTACCACGTTTTCCCTCCAAAATGACGCTGGTTTACGCGCGCTTGCTACTTAGTGCTGAGAAAATCTTGTACTCCATGTCGTATTCGTCTTAGAATCTAAAGTTCTCTAATAGCTTGTGCAAAAACCACCTTTTTAGCCTCTGTTCACACTAAACAGGATAAGCTATCGATACATCTCGTATAGAATGATCAGCAACGCGAGTACGGAACTTGAACAACTCGTTCACACACATCGAACATCGTACCAAAGCTGTTGACCGAGAGGGCTTGGTGAACTAAATCCCAGTCCTATCTCCCGAATATTTTTTTCCGTCTCCGTGGACTCCTGTCCTAGCTCCCAATTACTCACTCCCGTGATCCTCCCGTGACAGTCCGAACACCTCAGTGTTCACACTGCACCAAAGTATGGGACTGAATCTATCTCATATGTCACGTTCCACTTTCAAGATCAGTGCTCCGTTCCAGTAATTGCGCGGAAATCACCGTTCTTATGTGTGAACAGAGGCCCTATCCGGAATGGTTTTCGCGCCTGCGCAAGAGCTACCCGATATGGTGTGAAAATAGCCTTAGTTAGATCACAGGGTCCAGAGGAGATCTGTTTGTCGTTAGAACATCAAAACCCGTCGAAAACCTCTGAAAAAATGGGTTATTTTGATCGCGTTACAGTTTCGTTACACATTCTATAGACCGCAAACCAAGAGACTGAGGGCTCGCAAGATCGGCGAGGATATGGCTTGCAGTTATTGATTTTCAAAAGTCGATGTGGGTCAGATAAGAAACGAAGAATTCGTTTACAGTAGATTTATAAAGATCCCATTGGGCTAATTAATCGTGCTAAACGACAGGTACAGACATTTTTCAAAGTGAGACTTTAAATAAGTAATCCATTTATTCACACGAAACTCCTCTGGACCTGTGGTTAGATGCATCTCTACACAGATGAGCAGTTCCTTTCGGAGCACTTCAGGTGGCATTGTAATTATTATTTTAAAAGCAATATAAAATTTGTTTCTGAACAAGTTAGGGCGATACCGTTGAAGAGAGTATTGGTAACGACGAGCTTCAGCGCAACGAAGCGCTGCAACATTTTTGCGACCTTGTTTGGACTTTTTACACCATTATTGTCCTAGTAATTGTCGTTACAAAGCATTTCGTGTAACATCACCTTTACTCTAATACTATATATAAACAAATGTGCACAAGCTTTGACAATTAGAAATAAAATGTTCATCAACTACATATTAAAGCCGTCATGAACGAGCATGGGGTTGCCGACGGCAACATCTTGTCACTGTTTAATGATCCGTCATTGTGGCTGAAACGTTACTGAAAAATATAAAAAAGGAGACTTAGCTTAAATTACTGTCAGCAGTATTGTGTCTTCGCCACTATATATTTTTCAACCACATTGAATCCATTCTTCCTTGATTCACTCGGAAGAAATGCGTTAGGTTTAGAATGGGTCCTGACCATGGTCGAGTCACCATATCAATTCAGTAATAAATATGATAATTTTCACTGATTTCATAGCTAACAACGCAGCTACGCAACACAAATTTCTAAGAAGCTTGTCCACGGGAGTTATCCATAAGAAGTATACATTCGCTTAAAGGCTGATTTCCGTTTGATTCCCTTCATTTTAGTCGTGTGATTGTATACCACTGTATATCGTCTTTTTTGGATTTTGGCACGTCTGTGAAACCTGCAAGAGCAGTAGTTCCTTTGTTGGTGATTATTACATTTACTTCGTACAGCGTGATTCTCGTACTCTCCCCTGAATGAGGAATAACTATGGGTTCTTTGTCTCAGTTTTATTAGCAGACTTGCTTTTCTTTTACCTCGACTAGAAAATTAACACGTGATCATTATTTTACATTACCATGGAGCAAGAAACTCACCTTTGTTGGCCCAGAGTCAATGTCACGTCATCGCCAATCAGCATAAATGGCGCCCAGTGCTTCACAGCCTTGAAAAGTTTAGACTTCCGCATCCATTTCACGGCTTGGTGGAGGGACGTACTTGCGCTTTGCCCTGCCGCTAAATGTTCGTAAAAGACTTTCATAAACGCCAGAGTGGCCTTGTCGTCAATTGCCCACAGTAAAGCAATAACAGAACGTGCACCGGCTCCCAGAAAGGCACGTGCAATTCCAACCACGCCCTCGGAGTTGATCTCCCCTCTCCCACTGTTACAGCAGCTCAGGACAACAAGCTTGGCGCGCAATTTGGTGTTTAATACATCTGCCCTCGTCAAAAGAAAGTCTTCCTCTTTGGGCCTATCGGAACCAGGAAGATTAGGAGACAAGATAATTTCACCGGTTTCTTTACGACCATGAGCTGCAATGTGGACTAAGGACACTGAGTTGAGCCTGCTTAACACTTGATCTTTTGTGGCCTTCTTTCCAGTGAGGGGCTCAGTGTTAACTATCTGTCCAATCATTTTTACCTCTTCCTCGGCACCAGGGAGCTGCGAAAACGGTCTGCGGCCTTTAAGGCGCACAGTTTCCACCCACGGATTGCCAACAAGCAGAGCACCAGATGTACTCTGATACTTTTCCGGACACTCTGCCAAAAGCATTAAAATGTTAAAATTAAAATGCGAATTCTCAGCGTTTCAGACAAAAACCTGGAATGTTGGTCCACCAGGGCAGCATAAGGAATCAAAAAAGATGGACCATCGGGGACAATGATAAGCTCGTCACCTCTTATCAAGTGTGAAATCGGAGCAATCACTACGTCAGACAATGCTTTTAAATCTTCTTGCGATGACGTTGATTCTTTCTCTTCTGTACTAGCCCTATCAGGCAAGCCTTTCTTCTCTTCATCTAAAGGATCGTCCGAGAAGTGTTCCTCGCATCTGTAACTTCTCACGCCAATTTGTTTTTGTACGTTCTTCAAGCTGGTCAAGGTCTGATTGTGTTTTTTTTGCACAAACTGATACTGCTGTCCCTTCAGTAGTACCCAGAAATTCAACGTCTCGTAGTGTTCCGCCAGAAATATCGTTTATGATGAATTATGGCCTGAAATACGAGGCATTCTTTCTATTCGGTCTTCCGAAGATGACGGGGCCGATTTCACTCCATAGTTTGATTCCATAAGGTCCCTGAGAGCTCGTGCTCGTCCACGTTCAACTGTAAAAAGTGCCTCGGTGATCTTGCCTTTTGCTAAAGGAGGACACCATAAAGAAGAATAAATTTCATATCTTTCGTGAAAACTGATTTTCCATTCATCTTTTTCTGGAGATCCCTTATTTCTTCAAACACTTTTATGCTGGATTTAAAATGCTCCTCTGCTTTAGAGGAGTTACCGAGAGAAGCAAACACCGAACCTTGAGCCTCATTCGCAGATTCATGTAAGAGTTTGTTTTGATCTCTTTAGCTATGCTCAGAGCTTGCTGAAGGAATTCGATGCTGATGTTAAGCCCTTTTTTAGAAAACTGCGCTGCCTTTTCCAAGACACAGAGATTGTTATACACCCTACCAAGGCTTATATATGCGTATCCTTGTGCAGCTCTGCCTCCGGACTTTTTCGTAATGCTCAGACTTTTCTGCAAAAGCTCGATTGCTTTTTTGTAATCGCCCAGATTTCAATACAGTTCCCCAAGGTTGAAATACTCTTCACCCTCTGATAATCTATCTCCAATCAGTTTTGCGATACTAACTTTCTTCTGATGGAAATCGACTGCTTTTGAGACATCATAGAGATAATTATACGCAATACCAAGGTTCCCATACGCCCTTCCTTCTGACTCTTTGTCTCCGACCTCTTTAGCGATAGCTAGTCCTTGCTGAAAGAACTCGATTGCTTTTCTGAAATCACCGAGAGAGTCACAGTACACACAACCAAGCACGTTGTTACCCATTTTTTCTGATTTTTTATTTCCAATCTCTTTTGCGATACTTACATTCTTCTGATAGAACTCGACTGCTTTTGGGAAATCATAGAGAGAAGAACACGCACCACCAAGGTTCCAATACGCCCTCTCCGCTGTCTCTTTGTCTCCGACCTCTTTAGTGATTGTTAGACCGTGCTGATAGAACTCAATTGCTTTTCTGTAATCACCGCGGTAGTCATACATACTGCCAACATTGACGTATACCTTTTTTTCTAATTTTCTATTTCCAATCTCGTTTGCGATAGTGCCATTCTTCTGATAGAACTCGATTGCGTGAAACCACAGAGAGAAGAAGACACTTCACCAAGGTGCAAATACGCCTTTCCTTCTAACACGTTGTCCCCGATCTCTTTAGCGATAACTAGACCTTGCTGATTGAACTCGATTACTTCTCTGAAATCACAACGAGAGTTATCCAAACATCCAAGCTTGATGTAACCCATTGCTTCGGATTTTTTATTTCCAATCTCTTTTGCGATACTGACATTCTTCTGATAGAACTCGATTGTTTTTGGGAAATCATAGAGAGAAGAATACGCAATACCAAGGTTCCAATACGCCATTATTTCTGTCTCTTTGTTTTCGACCTCTTTAGCGATAGCTAGACCCTGCTGATGGAACTCGACTACTTTTCTGAAATCACCGCGGGAGGAATACACCCAGGCAAGGTTGATGTATCCCTCTTCTTCTGATTTTTTATCTTCAACCTCTTTAGCGACACTGACATTCTTCTCATAGAACTCGATTGCTTTTGAGAAATCATAAAGAGAAGAATACGCAATACCAAGGTTCCAATACGCCATTATTTCTGTCTCTTTGTCTCCGACCTCTTTAGCTATAGCTAGACCTTGCTGAAAGAACTCAATTGCTTTTCTGAAATCACCGAGGTCGTCACAGTTCACACCGCAAAGGTTGATGTATTCCACTTTTTCTGATTTTTTATTATTAATCTCTTTTGCGATACTGACCTTCTTCTGATAGAACTCGACTGCTTTTGGGAAATCATAGAGAGGAGAATACGCAATACCAAGATGTCCATGCGCCTTTCCTTCTGACTCTTTGTCTCCAACCTTTTAGCGATGACTAGATACCTTCTCTCTGATATTCAAACCATTTTATTAATTTGTAGAGTCAAGTAGACTCGTAATCGACCACAGCCACATAAGTGGCATCTGTATCTTGACTGCAGGTGTAGCAGTGAGCTGTAATGCACAAAGCCTTTACTTCGGAAGCATGATGCGTATTACTCGAATCACACCATGTTGGGCTGGGAAGTTTTGCTTGCGGAATCCGGAATCAGGGAAATGTCGCTTGTGTAATACAGAATTCTGGGTTTTAGAATTTGGAATCCAGCTCAAGGAATCCGGAATCCCACAAACGACTGGAATCCGAAATCCAAGTCCCAGTAAAAAAATGAGGAATCCCGTACTGGAATCCGGAAATCCACGGCGTGGGATCCAGAAACCAAGACCGTCTTGCATTTCCTTACATGCATGGGACGACTCGTAAATCCGAACTCAAAATCCACCTTGAAATCCACCTCGAAATCGTTTCTTCAAATCCTAACTCGGTAAATAGATCACCTCCTAACAAACAAATCTCTTTGTTTAATTTGTGCCATTATCAAACTGTGACTTTTTTCTGCAGTAATTTACATTTTTCAACCAAAGATGTCGACAATGATCTTTATGACCCTGACAATTGCGCTGTTTTACTCAGTGGAGCATGGTGGTACCATTCCTGCAGTTGGGCCAATCTAAATGGTTTGTATCGTCGAGGATCTTACAACACCAGCTACTTGCCCCACGGAGTAAAATGGGTCATGTTTAGAGGAC
>CALNXK010000405.1:182500-233298 GCA_942486035.1 Porites lobata
CCGTTGACGGTTTTAAAAGTGTCCGCTGTCCGTCTTAGAGAGATGTCCGTATTATAGAGAGTATGGTTACAGTAAAATAACTGGGACAAACTTTAGGTGCCCGTCTTACGGATGAATTCGTATTAGAGAGCATGGTTACAGTAAAATGTCTGTGACCAACCCTAGGTGTCCATCTTAGAGAGGTGTCCGTATTATAGAGAGTATGGTTACAGTAAAATGACTGGGACCAACCCTAGGTGTCCATCTTACAGAGGTGTCCGTATTATAGAGAGTATGGTTACAGTAAGATGACTAAGGTTACAGTAAAATGACTGGGACCAAGCCTAGTTCTTACTAGACAGAAGGCCGTCTTTTAAAGTTGTCCGTTAAGAGAGAGTTTACTAAAAATCGAAAGGGAGATGGAAGAATTTGAGACAGTACTAGAAAGCTTAAGGCGGCTCGGTTATCTCAAATTTTGGGTCAAAACTTTTTCAGCTTTAACGCAAAGGCTGAGAAAGTTTAAAAAGTCCGAATATACAATTATTTTTGAAAAGGGATGTACAACCTGTTTGACGATGTGCCATCTTGACGCGCATATATCATAGTTTACGACTCTAATTTTAACTCATTTGAATTAAGAGTTGTAAAATAGTTTCCAAATAATGATATTTGTCAACGATTATCTGGAAAAAAGTTCACACCCAAACTCTTTTGCCTCTTTTACATTCCAGAATTAATCATAGAAGACTGCTCTAAACTTGGTCAAAGTGGTTTGGCATCTACTGGAATCTACTACATCAACCCAGATGGTGGCAGCTCAATACAAGTACTGTGTGACATGACTACAAACGGTGGAGGTTGGACTGTCTTTCAGAGACGTTTAGACGGTTCGGTTGACTTTTTTCAGGGCTGGGAATCATACAAAAATGGGTTTGGAAATTTAAGCGGTGAGTTCTGGCTTGGAAACGACAATCTTCATCGCTTGACAGCCTCTGATGACGTCATGCTTAGAGTTGACCTGGAGGACTTTGATGGCAACATAACATACGCAGAGTATACAACATTTCAAGTAGCTAACGAAGCAGATAAATACAGGATTGCGATTGGAGGATACAATGGTACGGCTGGTGACTCGATGGTAGATGACGGAGGGCAGACCCAAAGGTAAGCAAATATTTCGCTGGTAATTAATTTGTAGCAACAGAAAAAGACACACGGTCACTACTGCGCTTATAAGCTCTTCCACTTTATTATGAGCCACCTCCGGACCAGTTATAAACCCATCTATAGACCCGTAAACCAAAACATACATCCGATTACAAGCCTCCGGATATAAGCCCCTTACGAATCTATTGAATTCGATTTATTATGACATTTTAGATTTATTATGACATTTTGAAGGTTAATTTAAAAAAAAAAAAAGTAAATGCAAGACCTATTAGGACTGCTATATCTTGTTTCAAGGCGCTGTTTCTATTTCGGGTATAAAACAGCTCGGATATAAGCCCCTCCGTTTATAAGCCCTTCTTAAATCCCTGACGAAGATGTATAAGCCCAGGGATAAGCGGCAGTTTAGAGTATCAAATCAACAATCTTTCAGTAATATAATTTCCTTTTAAGCCCATCTTACACTGCTGCAAGAGCCCATAACCCGGAGCGAGCAAATCCCATACGAGGCCTATGTCACGGCGTTTTTACGGACCAGTTTATTTTTAGACACATTTTAGGGCACTTTTTCCCGCGAAAATAGAATCTCGACCATGTCTATGAGTGCATTCGTTAGGTCTGTAGGTTTTGCTGACCGGTTTGTGGAATTTAAAAGATAGTCAAAATTCGCGCCAAAACCGTTCCAAAAATAAACTGGTCCGTGAAAACGCCGTGACACGAGCGCAAAGAAGTTGCTCACTCCTGACTGTTGTTACGATTCTTTTTACCATTACGATAAGTCATCGCCAGCCCCGACCACCTTAGATACCTTCTCCCTCTTATTCAAATCATTTATTAATTGGTAAAGTCTCTATACTCTTAAGCGACCACAGCCACATAAGTGGCATCTGTATCTGAACTGCAGCGTGCAGCAATGAGCTGTAATGCACAACAAAGCCTTTACTTCGGAAGCATGATGCCTATTACTCGAATCACCCCATGTAAGGATGGAAAGTTTTGCTTGAGGAATCCGGAATCCGGAACAAATTCGCTTGTGGAAAACGAAATCCTGATCTTTGGAATCCGGAATCCCACCAACAATTGGAATCAGAAATCCAAGTTCCAATAAACAAAACAAGGAATCCAGTACCTGGAACCCGGAAATCCACAGCGTGGAATCCAGAATCCAAAACCGTCTTGGGTTGACTTGCATGGGGTGACTGGAAAATCCGAACTCCAAATCCACCTTGAAATCCACTTCGAAATCCATCTCCAAATCCTAACTCGGTAAATAAATAACCTGCTGACACTGAACAAATCCCTTTGTAAAATTTGTGCCATTATCAAACTGTGACTTTTTTCTGCAGTAATTTACAGTTTTCAACCAAAGATGACGACAATGATCTGTATGGCCCTGACAATTGCGCTGTTTTAAAGGGTGGAGCATGGCGGTACCATTCCTGCAGTTGGGCCAATCTAAATGGTTTGTATCGTTGGGGATCTTATAACACCAGCTACCGTACCGACGGAGTAAAATGGGTCACGTTTAGAGGACAGTATTATTCTTTGAAACGCACTGAGATGAAATTAAAACCTAAACCATAAAAAGCAATGGTATAGGCTCTTTGCATGACTTAATAACGTGATCAACCTTCGGTAAACACGAAAATAGTTCCCTTTGAAAAATTTTGTTAGCACAAGCTGAAAGAGTATATTAAAATTAGGTAACCTGCGATTGTTCAGCCTTATATCTCAAAAGTAGCGATTGCAACGGCCGCCGAAAGTTGGAGGCATTTTTATGAGAAAAACAACTCTTACCATCCAGTCACCCTTGTATGGTTTTCGATACAAATCCTTGTAATTTCGAAATTTTCAAAACTGTTATGAAATATTTCCTTAAGAATTTTAGGGCTCAAATCTCCTCTTAACTCATAACAGGCAATTTGTGCCCTTAAATGCGTAAGGGAAAGATTTAACGACAGTTTAAAAATAATACAATTTACAAGGATTTGTATGGAAAACCATGCAAGCGTGACTGGGTGGCAAAAGTTGTTTTTCTCATACAAATGCTTCTAACTTTCGGCGGCCGTTGCCATCGCTATTTTTGAGATATACGGCTGCACATTCTCAGGTTTCCTGATTTTAATATGGTCTTTCAGCTTGTGCGAACAAAATGTTTCCAAAGTGAACTGTTTTCGTGTTTACCGAAAGTTGATCACGTGATCACAGGCATGCAAAAAGCCTATTACGGCATTATGATGATTTGCGTCGCATCATTTAAGTCGCAGTGGTAGACATTTGAAACCATTTGCTACCTAATCTCATGAAGAGTGCATGCTATATGACCTTTTAAGTATAGTTACGGCTTCAGACTACAACCCGGTCATACAGAACGTACTCGGTTATGGATAAATGGCCTTAATTAAGGCAGTTTATCTTGTATTCAACACTTATTTTTTAGAAAGGAGAAAGTAACTGGAGCCGAAATGTGTCTAGCAATTACTTGTGAGATCGTTACCGCGCTGGACATATTTTTTTTCCTGTCCCCGGTGACAGTCCCACAAGTCTTTGCCAAAAATAACTCGGCGCATTTGTACTCAGTAGATTTAACCGGCTCTTACAATTTATGCGTTTAAGTTATTGACGAAACGTAAGGTCAAAATGGCTGAAATTGGCCAGGTTTGTTTTTTCTTTTTTATATTTGCCAGGACAAAGACGAGTTTCACAGGAACAGCGCAAAAAAATGTATTAGAAGAGCAAGGATCCCAAAATTTTAGTCGTCGTGACTGAACAAACCTGGTCATAATATGGCCAAAGCAAACTATTTTGCTATGGACCAAAGCGGAGCAGTCTCGAGTGGCAAAATAGGCCCTAAATGCTCCGCTCGGGAAGAACAATCCGAAAACAGGATTCCCTTTATCTTACCCACTCGCAGGCCATTTAGACAGCCCACTTCAGGTTAATTCTGAACCTGAAATTTTTAATTGATAAAGTGACAATTCGAATACGATTGGTTTTATCATGTGACACTTGTTAGAATGTATGTTTACAAGTGCCCATTGCAGATCAAGTGATGTTTGTAAGCGAATTGATCTTTTGCCTTGCAATAAATAAAGGATGTATGCAAGTGATTATCTTCAATTTCTAAAAGACTGTGAGAACTCCCTTTTTAGTCAGTGCAGGCTTGGCAGAACTGGCTAAATACCTAACCCCCCCCACCACCCCTCCCCCCCCCCTTCCCCCACCCCCCTCCGCCCAATTCCCGTTTGCCTCCCTTGCCAGCCACTGTAGAGTGTTTTCACTCACGTGGCCAGCATCTATGCAAATTTATCGGAACAAAAGAAAGCGTTTGCATAAGAAAAGAGTTCAACTCCCAGAGGATT
Organism: Porites lobata; assembly: GCA_942486035.1. Classification (NCBI taxonomy): domain Eukaryota; kingdom Metazoa; phylum Cnidaria; class Anthozoa; order Scleractinia; family Poritidae; genus Porites; species Porites lobata. The sequence goes on from CALNXK010000405.1 coordinate 187,009, forward strand.
GGTTTGGGACACCAACATGGCCGCCGTTTCATTGTTTTGGGACACCAATATGGCCGCCGTGAAGTCATGTGAAAACACTCTATAGCCCAACTTCAACGTATTAATACAAATTCTAAGTAACATGACTCCAAGGCTTTAGGGTGGAAATTGCAAATTTTTCACGAATCAATTGTCTCGCAATTTCCAGAAGAAACTTGAGCACGAAGAAAACCAAACCAAAATGAAAAATCACCAGAAAGCCTCGGATTCATTGTAGAATTTAATAAATCGAACGTAGGCTATTGGCACAAAATGGGCTTACCTCTTATTTGTGTTAACCTAATAAAGTGTTAGGATTATTATGCGCGAAGATGAACATTCCTTGCTCTTTCAAAACTTGGGGCGAGATCACTTACCTGTATATAAGGGGGTCTTAAAATAACTTACTCATGTTCACTGAAAGTTTGGATTAAGCCGGTAAGTAGCCTGCGTCGAAGACGTACTTTAACATTGGTTAGTGACGTCTGCGAAGCATCGCCGAGACTATTCTCGTTGTAGGTCCCCAACGGACTCAGCGAATTACCGGAGGTGCGTTTGGAATTTCCTTTATTACTGATTGGCAAATTAACGACGTCTTTTTTCACAGGCCAATCATGGCGCGTATTCAAATCTTGGTACACAGTTGGGGCCCAGAACAAGGATTTAGGCGCTGTTTTGTAGACCGACTTAACCAGAGCTGAGTTTCGTCTGTGGTGCAGGCTAACTGTTACGTAGATTACCAGTTTCATGTTTAAAATCGCATCCTGGCCACAGTTGTAAGTGCAAAATGTCTTGGCCAGTTTTTTTGCGAAGAATATTAATTCACTAAAGGGGTGACTCTGAAAAAACAAGCCGGTCAAATTTAATTGATCTTTAGATGTCGGGACGATATCGTTCTTGTAGCAACAAGAAACCAGGCTCTTGAGGGAAACAACACAACGAGAAGATACTGGGAACCAGTATAACTAATCATCTTTAATGGAAAACTTAATAGTTATATATTAAAACACCTGTTATACCGTTAAAGTGATCCGGGAAAAAATGTTACTGTGCCTTGTACTCGTCTTTGCCGAAACTGCATCGGGCCTAAGCCGTATTTCAGGACCTGGTTTTCAAGCTGTTAACTTTGCTAAGGCGAAAGAAGGACGAAAGTTGAATGGAGGCGTGATAAAAGAAATGCAAGTTGATACAGAGGGTGCGTGTAGGCGTCAATGTGTCAATGACGAGCAATGCCGCTCTTACAACTTTGGACTCAAGAAGAATAAAGCTGGGAATTTCCTGTGTCAGTTAAATGGTTGCGATAGATTTGTTGGCTTTGGCAACTTCACAGAAGATGACAATTTCAGTTACAGAGGAATGGAGGTAATTAACCGTCAAAAGAGAATTAGTTAAGGATCTTGGAAGAAAAGAAGATAGCAAGGAAAAATTAGAAGCTTGCTGGTTAGGTTATCACTGTACTTATAGCGATTTAACGAGTGGAGACTGTTGTAAAAACAGTTGAAATTTTCAGCACTCGAATGACGCTAAACTCATTAAAACTTTATCCTAACAGAGCCTCATCCCCAATTGTAACAAGTTCTTAGTTATCAAAGATTTCCCTGAATGACCAAAGAGGTTTAACGTTTGAAACTAAATTGGTCGGTGGCTTTATCAGTACTGAGGAAATCAAGAGCGAAGACGCAGTTCATATTGTACAAAAAACTGCGACTGTATTCTTTAAATTTATTTTGTTCATATTTCGTTTTCTTGTACGTGATAAAATAAAATCTACTATTTAAGGACAATGAATTATTAATAATACAAGGACCAAACTAAGTCATTTATAACTCTTATTCAAAAGCCAATTTTGGAAGTATAATTTCCGTTGTCTTAAATGGATTGACTGTCATGTTAAAAGAACAACAACAACGAACAACGGGTGGTAGAAGGATAGTTGCACGCAACCGGACTTTGTTTGCTAACCTTTTTTAGTCGCCAAATAGTTTCATTTTTTTAAAGCGTTTTGATCCCAATTGGTCTCGCTAGTTCTAAAGATCGCGAACCTTTGTTTAAGATAAGCACGTCTTATAGTTTACGAACCATAACTCCGTTACAATGTACTTTTATCCCATTGATATGTATTTTTGTATTTATGATTGTAAGCGCTAAAGCTTTTATGAACTCGTTCGCGTGTGTTAAATATAAAGTAAAGAAATCTTACTTTTAAACGAGGCCATCAAATGATCCTCTAGATACGTATAAAAGAATGCATAACTGGGCCTAAACGACTTCATGTAGCCATCTGTTTTCTAACCTGTTCCAAGCGTAATCAGATAGTGGAGAGCGCTACGAAGTAAAGAAAGGGCTTTTATTTTTTCGCGCTCCTTTTTACTTCGCACCGCTCCCCACTATCTGAACGCCTGGAACAGGCTATCTGTTTTCGTAACAACACAAGGGAAGAATTCCCTCGTTTTGATGTAGATTTTCTTGACATCCACGAAATCTTAATAGCAACATGTGCGTTTTTTGTTGAGTTAAAGATATTTTTTCCCTTAACAGAGTGTCTGCGAGTCTGACAGCTTAAATCCTTGTGGTGACAAGGGAATTTGCATCCCAGACTACTCCACCGGCAGCTTTGCATGCAAATGTGACAAAGGGTACGGAGGAATATCGTGCGGTAAGGATCAAATACTTTTCCCAACCTTTTTCGCCGCCGTCTTTAAGGTTATCTACGGCTACGGCAACTATAGCCTATTGTACATTATGCTGGCATTTTTTCCCAGCATTATATTGAGCCAAAAGCATTAAGCATTGTTCGAGCATTTTAGTGGAATTTTCCAGGAAAATCATTTTTCAACTACCTGTTTTGGAGAAAATGAAAATTAAAAAAGAAATTAGAGTAAAAGAGCAAAAAGATTCAAATGCCACCTTAACACAGCAGATTAGAATATTCAACCCATTAACTTGTATACATTATTTTCAGTCAACAAAAGAAACAAAAACCTGATTTGTTTCCCTTTCAACACACTATTAAATTTACATGGCAGTTCACAAAACTACTGTAGTATCGTCTTTCGACCTCTACAGTGGATCGCTAAGGGACGGACCATTAGAAAAGTTATGGGGGGGGAGGGGAATTTTCGAGCCGCAGGAATTTTTTTCGTTAGCAAATTCCTTGTATGAATTTTTTTTAGGCCATAGCATGAACATTTTTTAAGGTTCATTGGCATGCAAGAATTTTTTTTCATTTAATTTTCCCTTGCGCGAATTTTTTTTTTTTGTACTTCGCCCGCCCCCCCCCCCCCCATAAGTTTTCTAATGGTCCGTCCCTAAGGTATTAAAATAACAGACACGTCACGTAGCAATGCACAAAAAATAACCCCTTGTAATGAGGCTATTTGGTTACAAGAGTCCTTGGGATACGGACGTTTTTATACGTTGTTGTTAAGACAAAAATAAGTAATATTTCATTCCAAACGTTTATCAACCGCTATCTAATTTCTCTCTTTTAGAAAAAGTATTAAAGAGCTGCTCTGAAATCACCCCATCCGGTCTGTATTACACCATCCCAGATGGTGGTAAGCCAATACAAGTGCTTTGTGACACGACTACCGACGGTGGAGGTTGGACTGTCTTTCAGAGACGTTTAAACGGCTCCCTTGATTTTTATCGTGGCTGGGAATCTTACAAGAATGGGTTTGGCGATCTAAACGGTGAGTTTTGGCTTGGAAACGACAATCTTCATCGTTTGACAGCCGCCGATGATGTCATACTTAGAGTTGACTTGGAGGACTTTGATGGCAACACGGCTTACGCTGAGTATACTACTTTTAAGGTCGCTAACGGAGCCGATAAATACCGTATTTTGGTTGAGGGATACAGAGGCACAGCTGGAGACTCGATGCAGGTTTCATTAGGGAGCCTAAGGTAACAAAATATTTATTTGCCGGCCCATTTACTCTGAAATTTTATAAATCAAAGATGAAAAAAAATTTTGTCAGCAAAGCTCTATACTGACTTTCGGTGAATTTTGGTTTAGAAACAATGATTTTCACCGACAACTAAACCGCCAATAAAGTCATGCTAAGAGATGATTTTGAGGACTAAGACGGACTATGGCGCTTGATCATGAAAGAAAAATATTTTGCAACAGATAATACAGGGATAGAATGGTAAGCCTGGTTACTCGATGTGAGTCCGAAAATCATTGTAATGTTTTAAGCCGCAAGAACAAGACTTAAATATTTCAAATGCAGAATCGATGTCAATTTTTGTCCGAGAGAAAAAGTCGTACTTTAAGGGTTTAGGGTTAGGGTTAGATGGCGATTTTATCAAAAGTTCGTTAAAAAATTTGCATTTTTCTCAATATGAAAAATGAAAAATAAGAATGTCGTGATTTCACCCACTTAACCTTTTTACTTAGTTAAGCTTATGTGCAGTGATTTTCCGTTAATGGGACCACCGTCTGGCCACGGAGTATAACGACGTGGTCGTATATACGGGTTTTCAAGATAGTCGTGAACAGTGGCCTCCTCACAAGTGTTTCGTGCTCACTCGTCTTTGTACCGTAGTCCCCACTATCTGAATAGCCTGCATAACAGACGCTTGAATTTATGAGCCAAGCGAGGCAAACGCGGCATCGCGCGAAGCGATAAAAGAGCGGGAGGCACGAGACGAAGGGAGAAAATCGTCTCGCGCTTCGCGCAAAATGCTAAAGCGCCTGTTACGCGGGCAAGGCAGGATTCCACTGTAAAATAAATAACTTAGTTTGTTTGGTTTGTTTGTTTGTTTGTTTGTTTGTTTTTTGAGAACTTCCAAGAAATTTGTTTTTACGGACGAGTGCTCTTGCAAAGTATATTAGAACATATATTTTGTGGTTTCATTTTAACCTTGGTTTAAATTTTATTTTCCTTTATTTCAAAATCATTATCATCCATGGCCATACAGTGGCGGATCCAAGACCTTCAGATAAGCGGGGGGCGGTGACAAAAATATTTTTTTCGCCCTTCGGGCCTCAGTTTAGGCTAAAAATAAAGGGGGGGGCAAGGATGCAATTGAACCACACACAACATGTACATGACGTTCTTACAAGAAAATCTTTTTGTATATGATTTGTGCCGTTTACCTTTGTCCGCAGTAACATGCAGTTTACAACCAAAGATGCCGACAACGATCAGCACGACAGCAACTGCGCTGTGTTATTCAAGGGAGCGTGGTGGTATAGGTCTTGTTCTTGGGCAAATCTCAATGGATTGTATTATGGTGGACCCTATAGCAGTCCAAAAAGCGACGGAGCAAAATGGAAAACGTTTAGAGGACAGTTGTATTCTTTAAAACGCACTGAGATGAAGTTAAAACCCAAGCCGTAATGCTTGTATAGTTTATTGCAAGTTATGAGGCTTTACCCACTCAAAAACTACCGCCTTACAGCGAAAAATTTCAATTCATTCTCAGCTTAAGGCCGGCCGAATATTTTATCCCGTTCCTCGCTTTCTCGTAAGTAAACCAATCAATTTGTGAACCAGTTTTTTATGGCTTTTCTTTTCAAAGAAGCCCTAGAAATCATTTCTTTCATTAATTTCCGAATTTAGCCATAGAGATCGCTTATTACACAATTCTTTTTGGAACGTGTTCCGGTGTTGAGGATCGTTGAGGAAATCGAGATAACTACAAATCCGGTCAGCGTCTGTTACGCCTCAGGGCTTCTAAATATTGGAACAGTCTTTTCATAACGATATTAGAAACTCTGCCTCCAGGACTGCTCTGCCTCTGTTGAGGTTTTTAAAACGAGTGCCAGGCTTGATATTATCAGAATGCGGAAATAGAGTTTACCGTAGTTTGTCGATCTTTTTTAATTAATTGTTTACTGGCTTTTTAATTTTCATAATTGTAGTTGTAACATTAAAATTCAATTGTCTTTTATACGTGTAATTTTTAGTTATTTCGCACATTACTTAGCCTAATGAGTCCTGTAAATCAATTCTGAGAAACCCAATTGGGAGAATAAAAAAATGTATCATATTGTATTGTACTGAAACTACAGTGGAACCTCGGTTTAACAAAGTGCCAAGGGACTGGGGAAAGTTTTTCGTTATATCGAGGGTTCGTTATATCGACAACCCGGATTTAACGAATTTTTTTTAAAAAACAAACGAAATGTTCGCTATATCGAGGTATAGTTGATGATTAATTTCCGACGCCCAGCATTCCAGGATGTGAACAATTTCTGTAATAAAGATTTCGTATACGAAGCTATTGTCTCAGTTCAGAGCTGCACATCATAGCTACGGCACTGGAAACACAAGAACAGGCTGACAACTACTGTACACATACATTTTATCCTCACTGGTCTGTTCGCATTCATCTTTAGCTATCTTTCGGTCACATGTTGACATGTTATATTTTCCGTTTCGTTTCTTTATTGTGTTCGTTGCGGGTAACGCAGGTAACTATTAGAGACCTTTAGATTCAAAGACGAGGACGACTACGAGTACGAGATTTGACTTTAAGTTTTTTTGCGTATTCTAAAAATATAGACTCCTCACCGGTAAGCTTCATTCTACCATTTTTAAATAGAAAAGTTAGCACTGCTATCTTTAGTGAAGGAGGTTACACCCTCGCCCGATCGCAAAATGATAATGACTTCTAACATTTGATAACTTGTTTCCGCCACTTCGCATTCTCGCTAAGACTCGTAGTAGGGAGACGACGGCTACCACGTTTTCCCGCCAAAATGACCCTGGTTTACGCGCGCTTGCAACTTAGTACTGAGAAAATCTTGTACTCCATGTCGTACTCGTCTTAGAATCTAAAGTTCTCTAATAGCTTGTGCAAAAACCACCTTTTTAGCCTCTGTTCACACTACACAGGATAAGCTATCCACTCTGTTGATACATCCGGTAAAGAATGATCAGCAACGCGGATCCAGAACTGGAACAACTCGTTCACACACATAGAACATCGTACCAAAGCTGTTGACCGAGAGGGCTTGGTGAACTAAATCCCAGTCCTATCTCCTGAATATTTTTTTTCCGTCTCAGTGGACTCCAGTCCTCGCTCCCACTTATTCACTCCCGTGATCCTCCCGTAACAGTCCGAACACCTCAGTGTTCACGCTGCACCAAAGTATGGCACTGAATCTATCTCATATGTGCCGTTCCAGTTTCAAGATCAGTGTTCCGTTCCAGTAATTGCGCGGAAATCACCGTTCTTATGTGTGAACAGTGGCCCTATCCGGTATGGTTTTCGCGCCTGCGCAAGAGCTACCCGATATGGTGTGAAAATAGCCTTAGTTATATCACAGGGTCCAGAGGAGATGTGTTTGTCGTTAGAACATCAAAACCCGTCGAAAACCTCTGAAAAAATGGGTTATTTTGATCGCGTTACAGTTTCGTTACACATTCCACAGACCGCAAACCAAGAGACTGAGGGCTCGCAAGATCGGCGAGGATATGGCTTGGGGCTATTGATTTTCAAAAGTCGATGTGGGTCAGATAAGAAGCGAAGAAATCGTTAACAGTAGATTTATAAAGATCCCATTGGGCTAATTGATCGTGCTAAGCGACAGGTATAGACATTTTTCAAGGTGAGACTTTAAATAAGTAATTAATTTATTCACACGAAACTCCTCTGGACCTTGTGGTTAGATGCATCTCTACATAGATCAGCAGTTCCTTTCTGAGCACTTCAGGCTGCATTATTATTGTTATTTTAAAAGTAATACAAAATTTGTTTCCAAACAACTTAGGGCCATGCTGTTAAAGAGAGTATTGGTAACGACAAGTTTCGGTGCAGCGAAGCGTTGCATCATTTTTGCGACCTTGTTTGGACTTTTTACACCATTATTGTCCTAGAAATTGTCGTTACAAAGCATTTCGTGTAACATCACCTTTACTCTAAAACTATATATAAACAAATATGCACAAGCTTTGACAATTAGAAATAAAATTTTCATCCACTACATATGAAAGCCGTCATGAACGAGCATGGGGTTGCAGACGCAACATCTTGTCAATGTTTAATGATCAGTCATTGTGGCTGGAACGTCACTGAAAAATATAAAGAAGGAGACTTAGCTTAAATTACTGTCAGCAGTATTGTGTCTTCGCTACTAAAAATTTTTCAACCACATAGAACCTATTCTTCCTTAATTCATTCCGAAGAAATGCGTTAGGTTTAGAATGGGTCCTGACCATGGTCGAGTCACCATATCAATTCAGTTGATAAATATGATAATTTTCACTGATTTCACAGCTAACAACGCAGCTACGCAACACACATTTCTAAGAAGCTTGTCCACGGGAGTTATCCATGAGAAGTATACATTCGCTTAAAGGCTGATTTCCATTTGATTCCCTTCATTTTAGTCGTGTGGTTGTATACCACTGTATATCGTCTTTTTTGGATTTTGGCACATCTATGAAAACTGCAAGAGCAGTAGTTCCTTTTTTGGTGATTATTACATTTACTTCGTACAGCGTGATTCTCGTACTCTCCCCTGAATGTGGAATAACTATGGGTCCTTTGTCTCAGTTTCATTAGCAGACTTGCTTTTCTTTTACCTCGACTAGTACATTAACACGTTATCATTATATATTTTGCATTACCCTGGAGCAAGAAACTCACCTCTGTTGGCCCAGAGTCAATGTCACGTCATCGCCAATCAGCATAAATGGCGCCCACTGCTTCACAGCCATGAAAAGTTTACACTTTCGCATCCATTTCATGGCTTGGTGGAGGGACGTACTTGCGCTTTGCCCTGCCGCTAAATGCTCGTAAAAGACTTCCATAAACGCCAGAGTGGCCTTGTCGTCAATTGCCCACAGTGAAGCAATAACAGAACGCGCACCGGCTCCCAGAAAGGCACGTGCAATTCCAACCACGCCCTCTGAGTTGATTTCCCCCCTCCCACTGTTACAGCAGCTCAGGACAACAAGCTTGGCGTGCAATTTGGCGTTTAATACATCTGCCCTCGTCAAAAGAAAGTCTTCCTCTTTGGGCCTTTTGGAACCAGGAAGATTGGGAGACAAGATAATTTCACCGGTTTCTTGATGACCATGAGCTGCAATGTGGACTAAGGACACTGAGTTGAGCCTGCTTAACACTTGATCTTTTGTGGCATTCTTTCCAGTGAGGGGCTCAGTGTTAAGTATCTGTCCAATCATTTTTACCTCTTCCTCGGCACCAGGGAGCTGCGGAAACGGTCTGCAGCCTTTAAGGCGCACAGTTTCCACCCACGGATTTCCAACCAGCAGTGCACCAGATGTACTATGATACTTTTCCGGACACTCTTCCAAAAGCATTAAAATGCTTAGCGATGGGACCATGCGAATTCTCAGCGTTTCAGACAAAAATCTGGAATGTTGGTCTACAAGGGCAACATAAGGAATCAAAAAAGATGGACCATCGGGGACAATGATAAGCTCGTCACCTTTTATCAAGTGTGAAATCGGAGCGATCACTACGTCAGACAATGCTTTTAAATCTTCTTGCGATGACGTTGATTCTTTCTCTTCTGTACTAGCCCTATCAGGCAACCCTTTCTTCTCTTCATCTAAAGGATCGTCCAAGAAGCGTTCCTCGCATCTGAAACCTCTCACACCAATTTGTTTGTATGTTTCGTTCTTCAAACTGGTCAAGGTCTGATTGATTTCTTTTCGCACAAACTGACACTGCTGTCCCTTCAGTAGTACCCAGAAATTCAACGTCTCGTAGCGTTCCGCAAGAAATATCGTTGATGATGAATTATGGCTTGAAATACGAGACATTCTTTCTATTAGGTCTTCCGAAGATGACGGGGCCGATTTCACTCCATAGTTTGATTCCATAAGGCCCCTGAGAGCTCGTGCTCGTGCATGTTCAACTGTAAAAAGTGCCTCGGTGATCTTGCCTTTTGCTAAAAGAGGACACCATAAAGAAGAATAAACTTCATATCCTTCGTGAAACCTGATTTTCCATTCATCTTTGTTTTGGAGATCCCTTATTTCTTCAAACGCTTGAACGATAGCTAGTTCTTGCTGAAATCACCGAGGTCGTCGCAGTACACACAACCAAGCCAGTTGTAACCCATTTCTTCTGATTTTTTATTTCCAATCTCTTTTGCGATACTGACATTCTTCTGATAGAACTCGATTGCTTTTGGGAAATCATAGAGAGAGGCATACGCACCACCAAGCTTCCCATACGCCCTCTCCTCTGTCTCTTTGTCTCCGACCTCTTTAGCGATAGTTAGACCCTGCTGATAGAACTCAGTTGCTTTTCTGTAATCACCATGGGAGGAATACACCCGGGCAAGGTTGATGTATCCCTTTTCTTCTGATTTTTTATCTTCAACTTGTTTTGCGATACTGACATTCTTCTGATAGAACTCTATCACTTTTGAGAAATCATAAAGAGAAGAATACGCAATACCAAGGTTCCAATACGCACTTCCTTCTGATTCTTTGTCTCCGACCTCCTTAGCGATAGCTAGACCTTGCTGAAAGAACTCGATTGCTTTTCTGAAATCACCGAGGTCGTCACAGTACACAACGCCAAGGTTGATGTATCCGTCTCCTTCTGATTCTTTATCTCCAATCTCTTTTGCGATACTGACATTCTTCTGATAGAACTCGATTGTTTTTGGGAAATCATAAAGAGACCCACCAAGGTTCCAATACGCCATGTTCTCTGTCCGTTTGTCTCCGACCTCTTTAGCGATAGTTAGACCCTGCTGATAGAACTCAATTGCTTCTCTGTAATCACCGCGGGAGGAATACACCCAGGCAAGGTTGATGTATCCCTCTTCTTCTGATTTTTGATCTTCAACCTCTTTTGCGATACTGACATTCTTCTGATAGAACTCGATTACTTTTGGGAAATCGTAGAGAGAAGAATACGCAATACCAAGGTTCCAATACGCCCTTCCTTCTGATTCTTTCGCTCCGACATCTTTAGCGATAGCTAGACCTTGCTGAAAGAACTCGATTGCTTTTCTGAAATCTCCGAGGTCGTCACAGTACACAACGCCAAGCTTGATGTATCCCTCTTTTTGTGATTCTTTATTATAAATCTCTTTTGCGATACTGACCTCCTTCTGATAGAACTCGACTGCTTTTGGGAAATCATGGGGAGAGGCATACCCACCACCAAGCTTCCAATACGCCCTCTCCTCTGCCTCGTTGTCTCCGACCTCTTTAGCGATAGTTAGACCCTGCTGATAGAACTCAATTACTTCTCTGTAATCACCACGGGAGGAATACACCCAGGCAAGGTTGATGTATCCCTTTTCTTCTGATTTTTTATCTTCAACCTCTTTTGAGATACTGACATTCTTCTGATAGAACTCGATTGCTTTTGGGAAATCGTAGAGAGAAGAATACGCAATACCAAGGTTCCAATACGCCCTTCCTTCTGATTCTTTCGCTCCGACATCTTTAGCGATAGCTAGACCTTGCTGAAAGAACTCGATTGCTTTTCTGAAATCACCGAGGTCGTCACAGTACACAACGCCAAGCTTGATGTATCCCTCTTTTTGTGATTCTTTATTATTAATCTCTTTTGCGATACTGACCTCCTTCTGATAGAACTCGACTGCTTTTGGGAAATCACAAAGAGAAGAATACGCATGACCAAGGTGCCCATACGCCTTTCCTTCTAACTCTTTGTCTCCGACCTCCTTAGCGATAACTAGACCTTGCTGATTGAACTCGATTGCTTTTCTGAAATCACAGCGAGAGTCACGACACACACAGCCAAGCTTGATGTAACCCATTCCTTCTGATCTTTTATTTTCAATCTCTTTTGCGGTACTGACATCCTTCTGAAGGAAATCGTTTTCTTTTGGGAAATCACCTGAAATTGTGTAAATACGTAATAACGTAAATCAGGAGAGCCATGATGTGATACAGACGTATTTATGCTGATTGCTCAAATCTTGTACTTCCACCCTTCTCCACCTACCCGAAATGAATCTTTTTTTTTTTCAACAGTCAATGAACAAAGAAAGAGTAAAAAAATCTTTTAAACGTTGTTATGATAGTCATGGCGAAAAAGAACATTTGAAATGTACTGCATGGCATGTACAGTGAACTCTCTCTAACACGGACATCTTTGGGACCGGCACTAAGTGTCCGTCTTAGAGAGATGTCCGTCTTATAGAGAGTCAAATAAAGGGAGTAAAGAAAGGCAGGGACCAACTCTATGTGTCCATTTTACAGAGGTGTCCGTCTTATAGAGGTGTCCGTTAATAGAGAGTCGACTGTACCCTTGTCTGGACAATCGTAAGCATACGTATTTTAATATGCCGGTAAACTTTGAACATTTGAAAGTCGTCTTTTCCGCCCTGTTACCGTACAGTTCAGCAAGGGGTTCTTCGTCCTTGCAGTTCACTTTAATTCCCTCCGTATGAAAGTAAAGGGCATTGCTGTTATCTTCTTTACTGTATGCTTCATTACCTTCATTATTGAACACCTCTGCTATTGCTAAAAATGAATCAAATGAAATATCGGGAATATTATTAGTGTACCAAAGGGAGCTTAATGCATTCTTTACTCGTTTACTTTGTATATTTTTTGTATATTGTACCAAAAAAAACCTGATGAATTTTTACCGTGTTGAAATAGAGATTTGGGGGTTTTTTTTAGGCAGGTTGTTTCACTTGTTGAGTTCAAATTCAATCTCCGTTCAGCTGACCCGTTAGTATAGCCCGTCTGCACGCTGTAAAGACGAATCTTTGCTGACGTCATTGTTTACATTTTTCCGGATTAGCGGACGACTTAACACAAAGAAGCTGTGGCCGAATATACCAACTAAATTCAAAAATTGAAATAGCTGATTAACTAAAACAATTTGTGAAATTTTCTGCTTATTAAAAGCAATGTTGAAGGAAATATCAGTCATCTAAAACTGCGAAATTGCTGGGTGGCAAAAAAGTTAATGAGCCATCTAATACATTCTTTGAGAAATTTCTAGTTTTTAAAGGAGAATTTCTCCGAAACCATTCGGTTTATCGGGCTTAATTTTCAGAGATAACTGAAATTGTTATACTTTTTCAATTTTCAGGGTTTTATTTTATTAGCTTCATCGGATAATGATGAGCATATGTTAATGAGGCAGAAAATGTAAACAAAGATTCGCCTGTATTGAAGGTACGCAGGCTGTTTGAAATATGACGTTAGAAAATTTCAATGTCGCATATTTCAGGATTGTTGTTTATTTGGTAGGAAGGCCTTTTGGCAGAAAGCCTTCAATATCACCATTTTTAAGTCTCCTTACCTTTTAAAGTTGCTTCGTCAACTTCCAAAACTTGCTTCCCCGCTGATTTGTCATTACTCTCACCCTTTGCTTTAATTTTACTCTCCGCCATTATGAATTCTCTGGATCTGGGAAAAATTCAGCAGAACGATCAGACTCAGCACTGGTCATGGATGAAGAGAGGGGATGATTAAGTTGATAAATCTCGTTCCTTGTCAACAGAGAATGGATTTTCAAACGTCGATTTCCAGTTTACTTTTTTAAGTAGACTAAATCAGTTTTTGGCGGCGAGGGTGGGGTTGGGGAAGGGTTTTTCTATTTTGCCAATCACCTTTTACGTAAAATACGCCTAGAAAAAAATTATAACCAATGTCCTTTAAAAAACTTTTAAGGTTTCAGCAACAAAAATTTACATGAGGCCAACACATAGTTGTTTGAGAGCCAAACGCTAAACATTTTTTGGGCCTCCGTGGTTTTTCGTTTTCCACTTACAAGACTGTTTCGTTTTCAAGCTGCAGGAGGTTTGTTTGAAACCTGAAGAGTGCATGGCTTCGTTTTCTACATGTAGGTTGCTTCAGTTTTTGGTTGCGGTACACTATCTTGCTATCATGACACGCCATGCGTCATTAGTAAACCTCTCACATATCCATTCTCACAATTTTGGGTTAAACGAAAATTAATGCAGTAATTTTCCCTAACGTGCGTACCCTATAGATTTTTAACGGAAATTTTTTTTTTCGTAGTAACCGGAAGTAAATTTTGCGAAATTCATATTACTGGTATACTGGGAAAGTCGAGAGGAAAAGTATTCTACGATAAACAACAGATTCGTACGCCCTATTTACACCAAAGCTAAAACATTGTAACACTCTTAATTTTTTTTCCTTTTTAAAAAATGTCTTATTGATATATAGTGTTCAGTAAAAAAAAAACTTGTGAAAACTGACTTGAATTATTTAATTTGTTTTAAAAAGCTAGCTATTTAGGTTCAGTTTATGTCGCTCAATTATATTTCATTAAAACTGGTTTAATTATTAACGCTTTTTGTTAGTGTGCATGGGAAAAGACGATGAGAATATCGACGCAAAGGAAGATGGTGGAGGTTAACAAAGTAAATACAATAAGTTGAATTCTGCCTTACGACTCGGCCCAAGCATATCAAACACTTACTGAATTTTTTTTGTCTAAAAACTAGGCAATACGACAACCTCGTTGGTGCAACCAGAACTTCTTTCGTTATCATGACCTTTGAGCGTTTACATTAAAAGGGTTTTTCATAGGCTTTGACGGATTGTGCTAACATAATTTTTGGAATAATTCTTGGCCATAGTTTTCATCTATTTTCCGGAGAAAACACTGGTAGCATAATCAGTTACACTTTGGCTAGTTTTACAGCACAAAATTGTCATTTATTGATCACACAACCAATTCCTTTTGGCCCGAGACCAGTATTACAAGCAAATCTAAGTAACAAAATCAATTTTTGTCTGCTTATTGTGACATCCATCATGACCTGCGCTCCACACATGCGCACAATGATGTAAATAGGGTAATTGTTTTTGTCGTGTACTAGTTTGTTGCATATGCATAGTTTTTGAGGTGTTTTTACTAATTAAAGTGGAAATTAGATGCATAATTTCTGTATTTTCTGCTAAAATGAGCATAATTTACAAAACCTAGCAGTTACTGGCATAAATTTACAAATATACGAGCACTGCTAGTAGCATATTACGACTGCGAGAACAATCTATCAAAGGCTAACTCCACAGAAACTTTTAAGCTCTCAAGTAACGTGTCTTGCACCACATTCAGGTTCCCGCTTTTGTCCTCGTGAAAAATTTAAGAATAATTAAGTGTCAAAATAGAAGGAAACCTAACGGAAGAAGGTGCAAAATAACATAGCATTAAACATGCACAATATTTGCTGTCTTAGTACAAAAAATTGTCATGTGAATTGATTTATAAATTAATTTTGCTTACCTGTATTCTCAGTGAAGATTGAATTTTCGGATTTGTTTCACCGCAACTCTTTCTCTCAGCCACTTCCTGATATGGTGATATGAATTGGGCGTCGTCTGAATAAATAGCAATTTGGGCAGTCACTTGAGATCGAACGAAAGTGAGGGATGTGTGTTGACATCCTCTTTGAAAACCGAAAGTTGTTACTTAATAAAGCCTTTGTATATTCATGTTATCAATAGGGTATAAGGTGATAATATATTTAAGGCAAATGTGATTCATGAGATCATCTCGCCGAAACCTTTGTGGCTTTGAAAGTGAAACGCATAGTTTGATTAGAATAACTTCTATAAAATAAAACTGAACCATTATTATTATTATTATTTTTTAATTCTGATGTTCTAAAAGTAAGATTGGGAAAGCTGTTTAGAAAATTCACCCGGAGTTCTCCCAAAATATTGGCTGAACACTAATATAAATATAGACGGCGCTATGGGTAGGAGTATTGATTCCTTTTGAGGCTTTTCGTCTGATCTATAATTTGGTCAACCGTTGTGGTCTAAAAAATGAATCGTTCGGTCTGGAATTGAATACAGAACGTTTTATTATTTTTCACTTCATTGGGAGAGTGCTTTGATAATTAATATGAAGTCCCTCAAAAACTTTAAAGGTAGAGGAACCATATTTTACCGTACGTCGATAACTCGTGACAGTTTAATTCAACTGATAAGCTTAAGGTCGACGGTCCGCTTCTTTTACCTTCTCAGAAATTCCGTTGCTCCCGGAAATTTTCCGCCCGAACGACCCAAAAAGTTGTGTTCCTTTTATTTTCCAACTGGATTTTCTGGAAACGTTTCGTAAATGATAAAAAAAAAAAAATTTAGAATCACGTCAAGTTCACAATTTCTCGGATTACGAAATGAACAGATAAAAATTGTGTTTTCGCGTGGATAAAAATAAAAATGAACGACAGGTCAAAGGACAACTTGGTCACATGCTACAATTTCACGTTCGTCGTGAGCGTAATTCTAAGGGGTTTCCTCAAAGAGTATGGGAGCATGTCGAAAACTGCAATATCTCCCAGCCCCTCCCCGAAAGAAAATTTAAGGCCAGCATCTCACACTTTAGTTTATTGTGTCAAGTGTAATGTGTTGGGAGGATCGAAGCCCCTAAATTGCTCTGAAATTAAACCAAAAGAATACTACCTTGTTTTAATAGGCATTTTATTGTACTGTCAAACAAACAAAATAATATTCCAATATGTGTGCTTTACAATAAAAATAATACTTGTTTGTTCCATTCACATGGATTTAAATAACATAACCTAAATTCTTCTCTTGACTCATTAGAGAAATGAAACATTACGGTTATTTTAGTTACCACTTTTTTGTTGCTACTTTCGCGAGCACTTGCCGGCGCGAAATGGAAGTGGGAATAGCCAGATTTTGGGACACTTTTCACGATTTCGTAAGGCTACCTAGACTATGAGCAGTCTCTGTTTTTTCTTAAGTGCTACCTTGTTAAAAGCAACTAACCTTCGCAAAAAGCTTCTAATAAGAGAGAAGCTCCGTTTTTCGCGTGTCTTTAATTTCACGAGTTTTATGAGATGTTGAAACTCGCGAAAATTAGTAATAATTAATAAGGTAACAAGTCGAATAACACGTGTAAGTAATAACTTAAGCGTCCATTTCCATTCCGGAGAATATAGTGCTATCCTTCAAATAAAACTACACCGTAATAAAATTATATACAATTCTTTGCTCTGTCAATACAGACCATACATATACACCTCACTGACAATACGTGGATTAAAAGATATTAACTGGCGACTTTAAGATCTAACGACGCGACGGCAACGAGAACGTCGCTTAAAAAGTGAATTTGCGTTCTTTCAGTCTTTATCGCGATTATTCCTACCCACTTACTTCGTCGAATGTAGGCGAACCCTCCTGAAGTTGAATTCTAAGGAACCATATCCAAGTTCAGAAAGAGAAATCAAATTTCGTCGTTGCTTGTTTAGGTTCTCCGTAAAGGTGATGTTACACGAGACGGTTCGCAACGACGATTTTTAGCGCAACTCGGTGTTGCAACATTGTTGCAACATTGTTTCGAATAGTTACAACATTGTTCCAACATTGCAGCGCTGTATTGCGCTAAAAATCGTCGTTGTGAATCGTCCCGTGTAACATCACCTTAAGACGCGAAATTAGGCATTTTCACGTCGTAGTCGTGCAGAAACGGCAAAGAAATGTACCAAAAGTGTAATGCACGTGCAAAGTTGTTGTTTTGCTTACTAAACCTATTGTTTTTTCACGTTCTCGTTGCGGTCGCGTCGTTGGATCTTAAAGACCCTACTATGAACAACAAAGCGCGATTGAATTCTAGAGAGGACAAAACCCAGGTTTTTGTGACCCTCACTGAACAACCCTACAGGTCTGGCCGCAGATAGAATTTCTTCGGAGATGGGCCAACTTTCGTCGGACATTGTCCAAAGGCCGACTCTTTGCAGCTCTGCATTATGTACGTTTTCTTCACTGCCCTACTGAATTCTCGAGCCTATCTGATTCAGAGATCTTCAATAACCCATTTAAGTTAAACTTTTCCACAGTGGAGAAGTTTGTATACAACGTTACACAATTGAAACAAATAATTTACTACTGGATCCATATTCTACTTTCCATATACGCGCATTTAGGGCAAAAGGAAAAAACCACCTTTTTATATATAAAAAAAACCCTATGAATATCACGTTTAAAGCAGATATAATTTAATTAACGAATTCTGGGGTCAATTTTAATAAAACTTTTACCAGGGTAATTTACAAGTGCAGCCATTGTTTTAGAGTCTGAAAACAATAGCCACACTTGTAAATTACACTTGTAAAAGTTATATTAAATTGACCCCTGCTGTTCCACGACAACGCTGACCTGAGCGGCGCGGACTACGTTTCTCCCTGAGACTGCTGTGTGTCAGCGGTTGATTCATATGTAGGCTTGCCAGGCAGCATGGGATACTCAACATGAGATGCCGTCAACATATTGCTTGGCTGAACTGCAATAAGCTTTGATGACGACAAGGATAAGAATCCTGACAAGAAAAATAACCTCTCATTCAATCGTAGGCTACGAGTAGTCCCCCATTTTTCCGAAGGGATAGTAGAGCGAGCGAAACGCGAGCGCGCGTGAAAATCACCCCACGCGAGAAAAGGCGACACTTTTTTCTCTCTCCTCGTCGCGTGTCGCCTTTTCTCGCGTGGGTTGATTTTCACGCGCGCTCGCGTTTTGTTCGCTCTACTATCCCTGAGGAAAAATGGGGGACTACTCGTAGTCTAATTTAATCGCGGATCGACAAGTGAGCAAAAACGGTTTCTTCTTGGATCATTCTTCTTCTTCTTTTTTTTTTTTTTGGCGTTTTTATGGACCTTGGCCAACATCGAGATATCCTGACCTCACAGTTGGTTGATAAGGCAAATTTATTACATGGCTGAATCCGCGAATCCTGCGTTCTGATTGGCTACCCGAGCAGGCAAGATGGGACTATCTTGCCCGCTCGGGATTTCCCGCCTTGGTCCCGCAAGAAAAAAAATTCTCTTTTTCACGGTATAATAAATTCTCTATTGACTAAGTTTGTTCGGTCAAGATGGCTGGATACTGGCCTCGTTCTGTTTTACGCTTTTATTGACCTCAACTTCGTCTCACACCAAAAAAGAACCTGGCCAGTATACCGCCATCTTGACCTGACGCTTGGTAAATAAAGCATATGTATTGTGTTTTGAGGGCAGAGTTTTTAAAAAGGTATTTAAAGAGGTACAATGAATTGTGCTGCAGAAGTCGAAAAGGGGACAATGAAACTCTTGTTGTAATCCTATCGTAAGTGCATACGAAAGAGTTGTACCGTGTAAATCGGCCTTTAAAGGCACAAAGAAAGAATAGTTGAGTTCATCTCAGTTTACCCAACCTCAGGGGTTTCAATAAAAATTGAAGTAGCCAGCAGGTTTGAATAGAGTAACCGACCGTATCAACAAGGGGCCGTTAGTTGCCGTTTATTATGGGGGAGGGGGGAGGGGGGGAAGAGAAGGGGGTCTGGGCGCGTTCTGCCCCAGCAAAACTTTGAAATTCCAAAACCCTAAAATGCGATTTTCAGCATTCTGGGGACTAAATTTGAGGAGGAAAGGGCGTGTTTTTAATTGAAGAAAAAGTAGCTTTCAATTTATCAGTCACACGATTAATTCCTAGAGGCAATGGACAATGATGAAAATTAAATTAAGTACTTTTCCACGTAAACAAATTCTGCGTAAACCTATAAAGAAACTTGCGAAAAAATGACTGAAATATATCGTTCACAAGACTAAACCATAAGGTAAAACCAGTGGGCCTTTCTGAAAACACATCATAATTACGTCTTCATTCAGATGTTATGATATATTTTTTGTTTACAACGTTATTCAAACTAGTTGCTTCTTCTTTCTAGAAAAAAGTAGCCGACCTTAATGAGCAAAGTAGCCGACGCGTTTGGTCGGTGGTCGGTGCTTATTGAAACCCCTGCAACCCAATGCTAAACATACCAGGAAACAGGTCGGCATTTGTGAGGAGCAACTGCTCTTCTGACTCCTCCTGTTTTCTCTCAGATGTAATGTAATACACTCCAATAAATGACAATACACATCTGTAAAGGAAAATCAATGTTTCAAAATTATAAATTATAATTGTCTATACTTTCACTCTAGACCAGCTATGGAAAGATTTATTGTCACACTGACTGTGGGTGAAATTGTATGGTATTACGATCCGTGGGGGTACTTTAGGAATTTTTGGGTGGGGATTTACTGCTAGGACCCTGGAAACCTTACCCTACACCAGACCTAGTACAGCTAAAGTTTCCCATCCCATACTACGCTAAAAGAAAGATCTAAATAACAACGAAAATACAAAGAAGGTAACGATGGACAAAGTTGAAGAAGATTCAAACAAATTGCAATCAAGGGTTTTGAAATTGTTAGCCTAACAGTTTTTCAAAAATCACTTTCGTTGTTTGTAACGTTTGATATAACGCTTAGAAGGCATATTGGTTGAACAGGAAGCTTTCATTTTATCGTTTTCAAGTAATTTCTTTTCTGGCATTAAGTTCCATAGCGCATAAAGATACGTATAGTCAAAATGAACAAGACCGCCCGGACACAGCTTCTTTTTGCGTCATTACTGAGACATTAACATCAACGTAACTAACTGGTAACAAAGACAAAAGATACTCACCCAAATAGAAACATAAATATTTCCAAGAATGTAAGCCCATAAAATTCTTTATATAAAACAATACCTAAAATTAAGAAAACATATCTTCATTTGATTCTTTATTTATCTAAGAATTAATATTACACTCATGTCAGGTCAAGGGTATCGCTATGGACTTTATTCATGAATTCATTATCATTAACCACATTCATTTCTTGCTTGCTGCATCATATTCTACAAGAAATTCAAGACTTAAGAAAAGGATTTCCCAAGCAGTCCTGGCATTCAAGGATTCTTAAAGTCAAGATGGTGAATTCTTAACAACATGTATACATCTTTCATTTCTTAACTTCAAGTCGCTTCAGAATAAACGGTGCTCGGACCTACCACATCCTACCGAGAATCATTAGACAGGTTGAGACGCTCAGCGAATTCAAAATAAAGCTAAAGTGCCATGTTAAACAGTAACGCCTGCGGTTCATGTCGCCTTTGTAACTTAATTGTCTAGTTTTAATGTCTTTGTTTTCGTGTTTTGTCAGGGCTCCATTTAAACTAGCTCTGCTAAATTGGATGCCCCTGGATAAATATTGATTTTAAAAAAAGAAGCTTACCACTTATTATAGCACTAATTGTAAACAAAACAAAATTTGTGGGAACAACAACAGTAGCATCAAAGGACTGCATGGCTCGGTTCAAAAATCTGGAAAAAAAGGAAAACAAATATAATCCCCTATTAATAAAAACAAAAGATCCATCTGACTAACTACAAATCGGAAAGCTACATGCATATTACGTAAAATCTCAATTCACTAGCTTAAGTACACTTCTGCCAATCATAACTCTTGAAAATTTTACTTTGAACTGGATGTACTATAAGTATAAAACGCAATTTTGGCGTTAATAGTAGGTGGATTCACCTTCCAATTTGCCTTTTGAATTTTGGGTTCTTCAGAAAATTAGAAGTAGAAAGAGAAAAATTAAGTAGGTAGATCAAAGGCACAGTACCTTTCATGCAGTGCACCCACTTGAAGGGGAAGGTATGGGAAGGGGGTACCCCTCTTTGATTAGGGGAGTTTAGGGGGCTTCCCAAGGGGAAATTTTGATTTTGAGGGTCCTGAAAAATATGCAGTTTCAGTCTATTTTGAGCAATCAGGGAGATGGAGGACAGCAACAAGTTTATTCACTTGGATTTACTTTTTTGAGCAAAAACATTGGATGAAAAAATACCATAAACCTCGTTTTCAGAGGAGGAAAGTTAATGAGCCCCGCCTCTCTATTAAGACCCCCACTCCTCTTCCTCTCCATCCTTATTCTTCACAAAAAATTAACTAGGACTGATCAGTTATGGTTTATTCAGGCTGGAGATTCATATTGCAGGGTTGTCATTAAGAGCCGGGGGCCGGGGATTTTCCCCGGCTACTAAGAGAGTGGCCCCCGGCTACTTTCATTGGAAAATAGAAGAAAAATAAAACCAAAAGAAATCCCTAGCCGTTTGATTCACCGCCTACTTGTTGTATTTACCCGGCAACTTGAAATCTTAGTGACAACCCTGATATTGTTTTTGGTCTTTGGCTGCACGACCTCCAACTTCATGTGCTTAACTTTTTCAACTTTATGCTCCAGTTCTCTGTGGAGAATTGTTACCATTTAATTATTATTTTTTCTTATTGTTAAAAAAGCAGTATAACGCCCGGGAACCACAGGTCCATCCTCAAGAAACCTTGCTCCTGTTGATGCGTTTAGCTAAATTAAATATGCCACTCCGCCCCCCCCCTCAAAGGTGCTTGAAAAAAATAATAATAATAATAGCTTAATAGAGGATTTACAGTAAGTGTTTTCAATGAGTAGCCAGCACATTCATGGCAATTAGATAGCCACCTCTGCCCTTTACTGGAGCTTCCAGAGAACCATGCATTAGATCAGGGGACACCTGAGGCCTTACACTCTATTCCATGCTACCCTTCAATTAGTGAAAAAAGAGATGAGTGACAGTACTGCACAACATGACTTACTTGACTTGAGCGATGGCAGTTGAAATCATCACAATCAGCATAACATACAACAATGGGTGTCCTAGCTGACTGTTCCCACTTAGGGTTATATTAATCATGGAAGACACAGCCTTTGCTGAGATGACAGTAAGTGAGCCTGCACAAAAGAATAATGTTGAGCATTAGCACTAAGACAAACATCAACTTCACATGTAATGTTAATAAGCAACATTATGTGGTGGATACATAGAGGATATTACATGGCTGTGAGGAGATATGAAATTTCTCTTCGAGTGTTGAAAAATATTTCACGTGTGAGCGCAGCGAACGAGTGAAAATTTCATATCAAGCAGCCATGTAATGTTCTATTTATTATATAAACACCAATGACATACCAAACCATTTCACTTTAATAGTTTTTTGCTGTGAAAGGCACAATTTATTATGTAGCCATAGCAAAGGTGATATTTTCACATGTGAAGATATCAAGTTTTCGCACAAAAGCTCACCTGGTATTTCATTGGTGTTTATATAAAAAATAGAGGATATTACTTGGCCGAGCAAAGATACAAAATTTCTCTTTGGGTTTGAGCACAGTAAACAATTGATATATTTTTCAATACTCAAAAATAAATTTTGTATCTCCAAGCGGCTATGTAATGTTTTTACACACCAATGAAATACCAAACTATTTGTAGCCATAGCAACACTGATCTTTTCATGTGTGAAGTTAAAATGTTATTTTTACATGTGAAGATATCATGTTTTTGCACAAAAGCTCATTGGTGTTTATAAAATAAATAATTTTATATCATGTTAAGATCTGTTGTTTCTGGATCAAACACTGTATTTTAGAAAATTTACACACCAATGCAATAGCCAGAATTATTATGCTGCTGTTAGCAGTCACAACGGAGGGCCCCTCAGTTTATGCAATTCATTTTAAAAATCACATTGATACATGGAACAGCTTAATCCAATAATATTATTGTTACAATAAAAAAAAGTACCTAATAATGCCACAAGAAGAAGGAATATAACAACATTTTCCAACTGATAGCGCCACTGAGCAAACAGTAAGCCACAGAATATCACAGCTTCCAGAGCCTGAAAACAAGTTCAAATTACTGCTGTCAAGGCTTATATTCAACACATACACAGACTTAACATACTGAAATTTTCTCAACTTCCTGGCAGGCTTTTCTACTATACTTTTACATTTACCCTTTAAGTCCTAAAATCCACATACAATAACACGGTTTGCAAATTTTGCTGATGGGTAAAGTCAGTGTGACTTCTGCTTCACAAACTTTGGAGTCATTATGGAATATTTGGAGTCAACTAACACAACGGAAAAAGCAATGTGATATTCCTTCAATGGTTCTTCCCTTGGTCTTTTCGACACGGATGCCATTCCAGTGCATGGCTCTGGCAAGTATGCGCAATCATGATGGAAACATAAAGTAGCTGCGGCCTCATGTGAAAGTCCACTGACCTCAAAAAGCTTAAATCCATGATGGTGATCATTGTTCGAGTTTTCTTCATTGTAATTTAGCCTCTTCATGTAGAATATACCGTAAATTAGTCTGTTTAAATCAGGTTTCAAATGTCTGCAGTTCAGATAGATTGTATTTGTTTTGAGAAAGGTAGAGAAAGAACTATTTTGCAACTGTGTATTTTACACCAAAATAATTGTTCAGATGACTCCACTGAGGTTACGGAGGGAGTCACTTCGACTCCAGAAATTTTCGGTAACAAACACAGTTTTGTCCTCACCTTTTTCACAACAAGTACAATTTACATTAATTGTAAACGTTGTAAACCTTAATTAAATCATCGAAATTAAATAATATTATACTGCACGACAAAACAGGAAGAGGGTAAATTACGCTCAAAGTTTACTCGATGATGGCCATCATGGATTTGAGCTTTCCAGGTCAGCGGACTGCCACAGCTACTTCGCGTATACCTCACGATAGTGTATACATGCCACGACCACGTGCTGGAAAGTCTGAAAATGGCTTTTTTCGTTGTGATACTTGACTCCAAATATTCTAAAATGACTCCAAAATTTGTGAAGCAGAGTCACACCGACTCCACTCATCAATAAAATTTGCAAACCCTGTGATATAAAGTTCAAGAACTCTTCCACAACTCAAGTAAGATGCCAAGATTTTATGAGACGGTGGCTGAAGTGCTTTTCAAGTCTTTACAAGCCACAGGCATCCCAGCCACTTTTTGGAAAATCTGATAGGAAAAATAGGCTGTTAAGTTCAAAATATAGGAAAATATAGGAATTTTCTGCCAAAATATAGGCTCTTAATAGGATAAAAAATTTTAAAAAAATTTAAAAAATACCATTTCCACTGATACAGAATTTTGATTTTGTTAAAACAACACAACAAAATTGCTTCACAGTGCAAAATGCAGATATCAGAATATGTCCTATTTATAGGAAAATACAGGATTTTTTGAAATATAGGCTCTTTATAGGATCTTATACAAATTATAGGATAAATAGGAAACATAGGAGGTCTGGGATGCCTGAAACCATGTAACAATATCAGGGTACAAAGAAAGTCAGTTTTACAGCCTGCCATTCAGGCAAGCTGTAGCTAGCATTGATTGGCAGGATGGATTACAATCCTTCTGTAATTTGAATTTCCCCCCAAAACAGCTCTTGCCCATCGGGCAAGTTAAGAACAAAAATCACTAGCCCGACAGCAAAATCCACTAGCCCCGGGCTATCAGACACAACTTTCTTTGCACGCTGAATATTATAACCATCCTACAAACAAAAGCACCATTAATTTATTTGATAAACTATAATACCATACCAAGTAGATAAGGAAGGGCCACTGTCTCAGATAAATTGCCAACTCCTGTCCTGTTAATTCTGAAAATTCCTGATTGAGACATAAATAACTGTATATTTATTTCCATCATAAAATATTACCATAAAAAAGTGATTTTTCTCTGCTTCCACTCCTCTGTGTCTTCTTTTTTTCAGGGTTCATACAA
This sequence comes from Porites lobata, assembly GCA_942486035.1. NCBI lineage: Eukaryota > Metazoa > Cnidaria > Anthozoa > Scleractinia > Poritidae > Porites > Porites lobata. Next base: position 212,441 of record CALNXK010000405.1, read on the forward strand.
AAAAATGCAACTATCTTTTAAGGACTTTTCAAGGACTTTCCAAGGTCCACATTTGTTTTTCAAGGACCTCCTACCAGGAAAGCAATTTCACAGATTGTACAAAAATGCACATTCCCAGTCCATTCTAACAGGACTTTAAAGCTTGAACTGTATGCTCCACCAAACTCTCTACATTTTTCATTACACTTGTAATAAAATATTAATAGTTAATTATTGCATAAAACAAAAAACGCTTTATGTAAATCACCTTTAACTTCTCTGAGCTATGATTATATTCTGTCTTGGACAACCAAAAAGCATTAAAAAACACTTTTCATGCCACTTCATTCAAAGTTGAAGAAGGAGAAAAATTTAATGACTTTTCAAGGGTAAAATGGAATTCAAGGACTTCCCCTAAAATTCAGGGACTTTTCATGACTGTGCGAACCCTGTTGCAGTTTAACAGAAAATTTCCAATAAGTGATTTAAAAGACATGGTTCAAATTTCAAAGGAAAGCAAAAGGTATGACTGAAACAATATTAACAAGTACAGCATGACTTCTGAAACAAACTACAAGCATTACTAAACCAACATGGTTCCACTGATTTAGCCATCAACAGTTGCTGTAGGAACATTGCTTCCTTAAATTAACTTTAATTGCTTTTAAACACAATACCTTTGTCGAAAAGGTTATCAGCAAGAAAGCTCCAACAATAGCAAGGGTAACACCTGCAAAAGGAGAAAAAGTGTTTGATATGTTGTTATTAGCAACCATTACTTTGTAAAGCAACATGCCATAAATTGCCACTTATACAAGTCCATTTTTGTAAGCCCTGGACTTATACAACTGTACATCTTAGTAAGGGGTTTTTTGGTCTAATGGGTGGTTGCATGAGTTACAAGGGGGGTCCATCCAGGGGCATGCCCCCGGGAAAACTTTTGAAATATGGGCCTCTTAGAGTGCATTTCCAGCATTCTGGAGCAAAAATTAGTGTTGAACAGAACACAGACATCATTAAATTTTGGCTTTTTTGGGGGGTAATTTCTGAAGAAAAGTAGGCAGTGAGTTCACGTGAAATAGCTGGTGAAATTCGCCAGCCGCCAGCCCTTACTGAGAACCCTGGGAATCGACTAAGATTAGATAATCGATAATCAGAAATTATTGGATTAACCCAAATGATCGATCATTGATTATAACCCATGACAATATTTCCAATTTGATTCAGAATGGTAGATAAAGAATGACACTGTTGATGTGCCCTCACTAAATTGTCATCTAAATGTAGATATTATTATTATTATTATCAACAGATGAAATTAGTATAGGTAATTAGTGATGTTTGGCATAAATAACATGAGTGATTTTTCGAAATTGTTATACGTAATTTCACAAGCCGTTAGGCGAGTGAAATTTGAGTCAATTTTAAAATATCACAAGCGGTATTTGTGCCAAATAATTAATATCACATACAAATCATGCTATTATTTGCTTATACTACTACTAGCAAAAGGTTTGTAATTTTCACATGTAGGTATTTCAAATTAAGCTGAAATACCACTGCTCTAAGCCAATCAAATTGCAGAAATTTCTCACGTAGTAGTACAATACTTACCAAACACATCCTGATATCTCACTCTTTCCCTCAGAAACACCACAGCTATAATGGCATTAGCTTCAAAGGAAGATTAATAAAAAATAACTATTAGGCCCAGTTCACACATCAAATTTCACATGTGCCAAAATTAATTCCTATTTTAGTCAACTAAAATAGTTAAATACTGCATTTGATTCAAACATTGAATTTAACTCTCTGAACTCTGTCAGATTTAACTCTGCTCGCTGTCAATATTCCCAGTAATATAATAATAATTTACTAAAATTCATGCGTTAAGTTCGGCACACGTGAAATGCGACGTTTGAATCAAAAGTCGAACCTAAGTCAAATCTTCGACGGTTTCAGTCGCAGATAGGCAAACGTTGCATTTAATTGATTCAAATGTCGCACTTCACATGCATTTAACTCTTGGGTTAAGTTCAGCACATGTGAAATTCAACGTTTGAACCGGGGCCTAGAATTAAATGGAAAAGTACATAAATAAGACTGGCAATGAAACAAGGATGAATAATAATTATGACTGCACTTTATGAAGCAGGAAAACAATACAAAAATGTTCTTTTTCTTTTCTTAACTTACGATGGTCCCTCTGGATTCTATCCCAGAAAATTTTGCCAACATTTGACAAATTATATGTAAATGAAACTAAATACCCGGTAAGATCCATGCAGTTTGATAAAGTGCGAATTCACTTTTTAAGTGATGTTTCTGGTTTCTAATCCAGAAATCTTGCTACCGTGGTGTAAATATAACAAGACGTAACGACTTCTCCTCTCCATTCATTTTTTGTAATTAAAGAAAGACAAGAAAAACATAACATACCAATGACAGTAGTGGTTCCCAGGGGAGCAACCAATGAAGCTGGAGAAAAGCCATATGCTGAAAAGTTTCCTATTTCTCCAAGAACCATTAAAGTAAGACCCACCCTGATAATATAATAATACAATAATATAAAAACAATATCAAGGCTGTGCCTTAGCAGAGCCTGGTGGCCCATGGCGCCTAACTTTTGTTCTTGGACAACTAGAAAATCTTAGCTTTCTCATAGAAATCATATGCTTGGCACACTGGATTTCACCAGTTCAGAGCACTGGGCTCCCTTTAATTTTTTTTAGAGTACAGCCTTGAATATAATGATATATAATAATAATAAATAATAATTAGAATAATAAGAACACATAATAAGAAATATAAATATAAAAGTAATAACAACATAAGAACAATATAATATAATGGTTTGCACTTATAATTCCTACAGTGAACACAAGGAGTTGACGATTTTCCAGAAAAATTAAAACAATGTATGCAAAAAAAAATCATGTAAGCAGCAATAGAGCGGATTAGAAGCAAATCAGCACCTTTTACATGGCAAAAACACACTTGGGGGTTAGAATGGGAGGGGCTGGGTAGGGGCTCACCCCCTTCTTTAATTTGGCGAGTGTGCCTTCTCCAAGAAAGTTTTAATTTGCAAGGCCCTGAAAGGTGTATTGCAGTTCATTTGAGTGATCAAGGAAAGAATTTTCTTGACATATTTTCTCTGACTAGCCAGTGCTTCTGTGATTATTTGTACTAGGAGTGCTGGGGAGTCTAAGCTGTCTTCACTTTTTCCAAAAAATAAAGACTTACTATGAGGAAAGACTCCACAGCCTCCTCACTTAAAGTCATGAGTCAGCCCTGACACTTAGAGAGATGTTCTTCAATCCATACTAGAGGGCAGGAGCTTCCTAAGTACCCTGGGAGTTTGGTTGGGGGTAACCAATAATCTTCTAAATTATTATTATTATTATTATTTCTTCTTATTATTATTATTACCATCATTGTTATTGTAAGCTTATCACTACATAATGCAGGAAATGTTACTGAGTATCGGGTCACGCTGCCTGCAGGCAGCTGTGGCCTAGGATACTCCGGGCCATCATTCTGTCCTTAATATAATTAAGTCTCCAGCACTTTTTGCAGCATCCTTCCTGACCCCAGCAAGGTTATTTGTTGTAAAAGTTTCATGCAATATGGAATTCCCAACTGTCTCAGCCACATTTCAAATCCACTTGAAACTGTTCCCAGTGAACCAATTACTATTGAAATGACTTGAATTGAATGACAGTTCCAAATTCATTATTTTGATCTCGTATTCCAGGTCACAGTATTTATCAGTCTTCTCTATTTCCTTGCTTAACAACTATTTTGGTGTTGAATGGGCAGGCAACATCAATATAATAAAATTATATTTATAATAATATTATTACTCTTCTTCTTCCTCTTATTCACATGTTTTCATTTATGGGCAAAATCCATGCATTAGAAACCTTAGCAAAGATGTTACGATGAAATTTAAGTATAGCAAATTTTTACACGTCAGAACATGTATTTTTTTTGTTACAGCTTGTAAAAATTTGATTTAACAGCTTACAGTATTAAAAATCATGGGGCTGATTGAATTACATGTATTCTACACTGACAACCAAAGTGTAAATGAAATACATCATACATTTTCCTTGCCATAAATAATTAATTAGGAAAATTCTATCTGATCCATAGACTAGAAAAATACAGCATGTAGCAAGAAATTCAAACACATACCACCATATTTTACTCTTTAAATAATGTGTTTCACTTTTTTCCTCTGCTTGGCGAAGATGAGAATATTTCTGTTTCATGCAAAGTACAAAAAACCAACAACAACAACAACAAATCAGCAATATTTTTTTAAGGTTTGGTCTCAGGGAAAACAATTATTCAGCATAAACTATAATACACTTCTTACACGTTAAGCAGTATTTTTAATAATGGATGAGTTAATCCATCCAAGGAATCTTTTTCATTCATAACTATCTAAGGATCTGAAGATACTTAGAACAGTATAAATAAATGAAATAATATTAGACCATGCACAAGGTAATTAATTTAAGGATTTTTTGGAAAGCAAACTGTTTAGTTTGCTTTTGTGTTTCTTGGACACTTGAACACATAAAAAAATAAGGAAATAATGTACTGTCTAGACTTCAAAATTTAACTGTGGAGTTTCAATAATAATTATAGAAGATGCAAGAGAAAAGAAACCAACGAGATAAAGTATTTGAAAAACTCTTTTTCTATCAAAGAAAATCTTTGAACCAAGTCCAAGGCTGTGTTCTATATGTAGCTGCCCCTAGTGGCCCCAAGTGCCTAACATTTGCTTCTGGTCAACTGGAAAATCTTAAATTTCCACTAGAAATCATACACTGGGTACCCTAGATTTCACAGGTTCAAAGCACTGGATTCTGTCTAGCTTTTCATACCCTTTCCTTGAGGTATGAAAACAAAAGACAACAAACTTTGCATTTTTAGGATATGTAGGTTCTTAGATCAAACAAGTCTTGTTTGATCTAAAAACCTACACATCCTAAAAATGCAAAGATTGTTTTGAAATAGAAAACATGACTTAAGATAGAAAACAAAAATGAAAAATTTTATTCCAAATTCACGTGAGAACTATTTTTTTGATTTAACAATGTGAGGGAGATCTTAAATAAATAATTAACAATCTCAAACTTCGAGCAACAACACCCTTATACAAGGATATATTAGGATATACACTTTTCTCTTTACCTGTATGTTCATAGAGATGCTGATTAGTAGATTTCCTACAATAGCAAGAGCAGCCCCAATGAAAATATTCTGGACGATAAAAGCAAAAAGATAAAGCAATTAATTAACACAGAAAATAATTTGTGTCTGTTATTTACCAATGCAATCAATAACCAGGTGCAGGCAAAAATGAATTCAAAATTAGTTTCCTTAATACAAAATACACTGTAAAAGATAAAAACTAGCAATAACTAGACAGAAATTGCTACCTTTATTACGAAACGTCTGCGAAATAGTTTAAGGTTGTTTTTTAATAAGCCAAACACATAATTTGCAGTCTTGTTTCATGTATTTTAAGACAAAAAACTTAACCTAGTTACAAAAAATTGTACTTTTTCTTTTTTAACAGAAAATGACATTGAGAAAGTACCAAAGAAACAAAAAAGTGATATGTAAAGAGAAAATCTTTAAAAACTGAATTCCCTAAAGGGTTTGAACTCCTAAGCACTTTTCACTTTTTTCAGTAACCACGTATAAAAATAAACAAAGAAGAGTTTTTTCAGCTAAAACTCAGTTGGCCAGCTTTTAGCTTAAAGGATTAAAAATATACTGAATACTGCTTCATATTTTTAATTGAGCCAAGCTTTAATGATGACACAAAATTATACAAGGAAATCGAACGGAAATTTATTTTGCTAAAAACCGGACAGGTGTAAATCTTCTCCCGAGACGAAAACATGTAAACTTATAGATTGCACGATCCACCTTTTCCTCATCAGCAGGGTTAAATATAAAAACAGATAGAAATTTGAGAGCTAATGACAAATTTTTAGAACCAAACCAAGAAAAATCTATTGTCCATTGATCTTGCGAGGTTTAACGGCCGTGAATAACCGAAGCAGACGCGGGAAACTGATCTGTTGTCAGTGTCAAACTTTGTCAAGCGTGTGACGCTCGTCAATGTCGATGTCCGACCCAGAAATGGTGGATACATTTATCACTTTCCGCGAAATTAACAATAGAATTACACCATTGATACTGAAAGATTAAGCCTCTTTTACCGCTTGCATGTTTAAATGACCGCTATCCACAATCGAGGAGAAATACTTCGAAAGATACTTCTCTTCCACTCGTGATCTAAAAACATTCCACCAAGCTTCGAAGAAAGATCGATCCTATTTCGAGAAATCCCGCTATCCAACACAATTTTTAAACCGAGTAATAAGAAACAATGGTAACAAAATCATACCAGATCTCTAAACAGTTAACGTTTAAATCAAAAATTAGTGCTCAAGAGCAAAATAACGTCTGATTTCATTTGGGAGAAAGAATTGACTAGAACCAGTAGCTCATAGCAGAATCGACATTGAGTTCTTTGATCGCCGCTCGTTTGAAATCTGACAGAGCATTGAACGAGAAAAAAAAAGTTTTTGATGACTCACAATGCACACAAAATGGCGGAAATAAGTTCTGATGGCGATTATCCGATCAGAGGACTCGGTAAAGTATACATAAAACTTTAAGCAAACCTTTGAGGAGAGCTCCGTGGAACCCGAATTTTCTGCAACAACCATCTTCCCGAACCGAACATTGGTGGCGTTCCCTCAGTAATTTCGATGAATATAGTTCAAAGATTTGCAGCACATTTTATACCCTTCTAATGGTTCAAATAACTGTAGTTTAAAAGGCCAGAAGGATATCAAAAATAACTTCAAGGAACGCGGTAGTTGAAAATAAATACGGCACAGTATTTGATCCGTGTCTTTCAAAAGACACAGCATACATTCGCATAAATTAGGGTAAATTTGCAACTTGCCAAGTAGATCTTCTTGCCAGGCTCCCAAGCTTCAAAAGAAAAGGGTTCTTTTTTGTTGTAAAATGAAGATGTCTTAGTCTGAAAATTTTCTCTAAGGAACGCTGATTCTAGAAAGGATAAAAGAAAATTCTTTAAACATAATGGCGAAAACCGAAAGCAAAAATGAGTGGAAAGAGAATTCTGACCTTTTTATCCTTTATTTTCATTTGAGTGGTAAAGAAAGCTAGTTGAAGCGTTTTTAAATACTTTCTTAGACTGAGTAGCGGTAGAAACTGAAAAAACAATAATTTATTAAGAAGAACAATTTTATTCTTCCCTTCCCACTCCTCCCTCGGTATAATTTTCCTGCTTTCCTTTCAGAGAGGCATTACCCAGAGTACATAGCAAGTTTACGCCGCCATCTTGAAGCTAACGGGGGAGGATCAACTTTCGTTTGGAAAATGCCGTAGATAAAGGACTTTTCTGTGAATTTACGTAACTTTTGCCCTGTATGTGGATATAAAGAGGGCTACCATCAAAAATGTTTGAGAAGAACCTCACGGATCTTGTCCGTGGCATCAGAAACAACAAAAGCAACGAGGTACTATAAGTCTCGGGTTCCACTCACATGAGCATATTGCAATTACCGGACGACGTGGCATAATCTATTTTTTATCGGTTTATTTATATGTCTATTATGCTGTTTTATGTATTCATCTCGCAATTTCAATAGTTTGTACGTTTAAAGGGTATATTGTATTGATTTAGCAGTAACCAGTCGGAGGAACAGAAAAGAAATGTACACGAAAATCTGACTGTCTTCGATTCAGTTTAAGCTGCGTCTTTTTTAAGACAAAACGAGATTTATTTTATTAGCCATGTGATTCTTTACATGGAAATTTAAATTTATGTTAAGCACTTGCATCAAGTTAATTTGTTCCTATATTATAATGAGTGGTTGTGATTTGATACCGTTTAAGCTAAACAGGAAGTTTCGTTTCGTGGCAGGCTAAATATATTGCATCCTGTTTGGATGAAATCAAACAAGAGCTGAGGCAAGAAAATGCTGCTGTGAAAGCCAATGCGGTGGCCAAGCTCACTTATGTAAGTAGAGGCATCAAAGAAGGTAGAAATTTAAAGGCCTTTTACCGTATATATGCATAGTGGAAACATGGTCTTGGAACTTGAAAGAAGGTGGGGGTTTGGTTCATAATGCTTGGTCATTAACAGGAAGTTAAAATGGTTAAATTTTTTTTGCTGTTGTTATCTTTAATCTGTTAACTTAACCTTTAACCCATGCTGCCGGCTTGTTGTTCTTCTTGTGTGAAGTTTATCATCAGAAATCTTACTTTGTGCACAGTGCTAGAGAAATACAGGCTACCTTCACACAGCACCAGACAAATTTTGGACCGGCCAAAAAATTTGACCAGATACTTCATTCACAATGAACCATTTAATATTTTCAGTCTTATCTGCTCATACAGAACTGATGATCCAGGTTGAATTTTAAATTTTGTCAGAGGTTTTACCATCTTACCATCCACAGAGTGCTACTTACTGGTAAACAAATCCAAACTGGCACATACCAGCAGAGTTACAATACATCCATGCAACCACACCTTTGCGGTACAAAAATTTAGACGGTTCTAAAGAGCGTTCACACCATGTGGTCAAATTTACCTTACAAAACTTTAGACGGTCATGCTGTTCATATTGTGCCAATTGGATTTTGGACCAAACTGGCTTAAAATTTTACCTTGAGTCTAGAATTCAAATTTTTGAAGGGCTAGGCATTAAATTTTCACATGGTTAGCTTGGTTCCAAGTGAACGAAGCACCCAAACAAACAAATTTTTGACTGGTCCAAAATTTGTCCGATACCATGTGAATGTGGCCTAAATAAATAAAGAAGATATCAATAGACCTTACATTTAATTCCCCATAGCATAAAAATCTTTTTTTAATATGTCTAAACTTGTTCAGATCAAGTTCTTCACTGCAAGGCTAGACATGAAAAATGTTTTCCTTTTATACAAAGTGTTGGTCATATGATAAAGGTTTATGGAGTGTTTTTACATGACATCACATCCACCATATTTGTGTCCCAAAGTAATAAAACACAACAATGTTGGTGTCCCAAACCAATCCTCTAGTAGTTGGACTTATTCTTACGTAAAAACTTTCTTTTGTTCCGATAAAAGTTAGTCACTTTTTTTTAAACTGAAAATGCTTTATTGTCCGGGTAAGGTAATTGTACCTCTATTAAATAAACTAATATAATAATTAAATTGTTAGTTATATTAGCCAATCAATAGTGAAAGTGATAATCACATATTTTGTGCCCAAAGTTTTAGATGTTAATTAATTTTTCCATTTTCTTATGTTAGTCTTTTTTCCTCTCTGATTGTTGATGTTTTGTCCTAGCGCATATAACACTTGAACAACATGCCCATTCAGGATCTTCCAAAGATTGCATTGGGTGCACAAAACCGGCAAACTAATATAATCATAATACCAAATATTACAGTCACAAAGTATCTTAAAATTAATGAATGTCTTAATTTGAGGATATTGGCAGCTTCTTTTCTGTCACGCAGGATAGTTACAGCAATGTACAAGTAGTAAGTGATGACTTTGTTTACAGCATGATTGGGTAAAAGGGGGGATTTAGTCACCTTCTTTTGCATTGGTGACTTCCAAAACCATTGTTAGTGTAAGCCTTTTAACCCTTCGTCTTCCGGGGTCGCCGAAATCGGAGCTTCAGGAACGGTGACCAAAGAAATTTCGCAAAAAATTGTGTTACTTCCGATTGCTCCCAAATTTGGCACACAGGAAGTTAATAGATTTAGCCAATCACCTGCCTAGTTCCAGCCCCTGTCGACTTTTGACCATCACACACCGGGTTTTCGAAAATTTTGAATTTTATGGCGAGTCGCGGGGAATCTTTGTGAGCCGGTTTTGCGAATAATGAAAGCTTGTATCGACGAATGTCAACCAAATACAACTCAAACAAACTATTCTGAAGGATTTTGGAGGATAACAAGCAAAATAAACGCGAAAATCGAGGTTAGGAAACAATTAGAATCTGTGCATGCAAATCGCCGATCGCCCACTCTGTGCCACATGTTCTTGAAACGGCGACGATTTCCTTCCCGTTTTGCCTTCGCTTCGCTTGGGCTCTCAAATTCTTGCTTATTTTGATGAATTCTATCAGCAAATTCATGTCTGCTTGTCCCTAACTCGATATTTTTTGGGAATCGAGGAAACAAAGCGTCTCAGTGAAGTAAACATGGGGTCACGAGGTGACGCTTAAAGGATTATGCTAATTATGATAATCCAATTAGCATAATCATGACAGCGTGCAGAAAAAAATTTGTAGAAAATTTCTAGTCGCTCCATATTTTAGAAGGATTTTCGGGTTTTTTTACTTACATATTGATGAAAAATATTTCTTGCTACCATATCACCCAAAATAAAGAAGTTTCCTAGCTAAATGACATCCTTTAAAATTTTAAAAAAATTTTATGCAAAATATGCTTTTTTAATTTTTTTGTGGCGGAATATTATGGGTTTCCTATGACCGAAATATTTTTTTTTCGAAAGGGTATTCTTTTCCCTTTCCAATGAGGTATAGCTTGATATTGAACTGTAAATAACACTAGAGATATGATTTTTTAAAGTTACATGGCAAAATACATTGAAATAATTGGCTGCAGACAATGAGTTAATGAATGCTCACTGCTAGTGGACATTTCTTGCTGTGATTATTTTAAAAAACTCTTCAACTGTTCTGTTATTGACCATGCATAAAATCAATTGCTGTTTTGAGAGTCGTATGGCTCAATCTCTCTGTTAGTACCAAATCTACATGTAATAAGTGATAGTTAATGAAAAAATCATGTCATGTGAGCTCAGGAAAGGCAGTGATGGTGTTCCGAAGAAAATCAAAGGGTGCCTATGGCTAACTCTTGGATTAATTATTTTAGAAGTGAAAGCTGATAATGAACTTGCAATTAATCTACGGGTATATTTTAAGTCTGTCAAAAAATAATTTATGCTTTAACCCTTTAAGCCCAAAATCCACATACCAATCCTCCAAACTGATCTCTATATATTTCCTTAAAGAGGAAGTTGAGGGAATTTGATAAAAGATCAAAGCATTTTCTCTTTAGAGATCATTTCATTAATTCTCATAACCTTATCTCTTGACAAGGTATGGATATCTTTAGGAGAAAATTGATCTTGGTCACCATTGGGGCTTAAAGGGTCAAGGAAAAAACAAAACAATGCAAAAAGACCAAAAAAAAGAAGAAAAGTTTCTTCCGGCGGGAGTTGAACCCCGGACCTTCGACTTGTAAGGTCAACGCATAATCTACTGCACCATGACAACTAATGTTAAGTAAAGTTGTTAAATTAATTATTTTCAACATTTTTGTCCTTGAAATTCTGCCGGTGGACGCTGTTTGAAGCTGGTAGAGCTACTGAAAAATATATTAGAGGAAAACAAGCATGGTTTTGATGTTAAAAGCCATACTTCAACTCATTTCGCTGCATTTGAAAAACATATGGCTGACAAAGCAATATTAAGTGTCTTGCAAAACTGTCGTGTAGTCTCTTGCTGACGGCGTTGTACAGCTTGCAATTCTCTGCTTTTACATACATGAGGAGAATCAATTACAATTCAGCAACAGTAAACATTTCCGTTTTTATTGAACTGAAGAAACATTCCATTTCAGAATGATATTTCCCTAAAAACCATGAGATTGGGAGTCTTGTCTTGTCATGAGAAAAGTTAAAAATTGAGACCCACATGAGATTCATGGCAGAATCGAGAGAATTGTGAGCTTGGACCAGCTTGGGGAGTCGATTAGCATTCAAAACATTCAAAGTCCAAATGAAGACAACTTATTGTACTGTGAAAGGTACAAAATCATAACATCAAAAGCTCTGGGAACAATGCATGCTCAGAACGATCGATCTACGACAGTTGTCGTGTTGATATTGGGCGCTTTCGTATGGAGCTGACTAATTACAAAAAGTGTCTACACCCGAGTGATACATTCGCATATCACAGTGCCCACAATAACTGGCTCCTTACGCTACATGAATCCACGAGTTAAAAAGTGACTCTCCTGTGGTGGGCAGGCATGTCACTGATGTTCTTACCACACTTTGACGTCTCCTGTGTTCCATTACTTAAGAGTTATTTCACGACATGATATCTGTTACAGAGAAATATTCTTCAACACCAACAGTTTTTGGCAAGTTAAGAGCTTTTAGAACCCATTCAGATCCTGTTGTCAGTGACATTTGCTGTTATTTACAGCCTTGTTTTGATGAGGCTACAAAATTGTTCCGTAAATTGGTGGAAGGTGGTAGCGCTGATCATGGTTCATTGCCGGTTGCCAAGTATAAAATTAATGTTCATGGCCTTGCAGATCTTGCATGAAAGCAGGTGGTGTACTTGGCCAATTTTCTGGCCTGGCCATAAACGTTCATACATGCACTTGGGGACTGACAAAATTTCTTTTTCAGCTTCAAATGCTAGGTTATGACATCAGCTGGGCTGCATTTAACATCATTGAGGTGATGAGCTCATCAAAGTTTACCTTCAAGGTGAGATTACAATGTACAGTGGTCTCCTAGCTTACTACAATATAGAGTTCCGAAAGTAATGATCCTCATTACTTTCGCATTTATTATTCAGGGTGTCGCTACTTTTGGCATTTGCTAACACCAGTGAAATTTTATCACTACTTTTAGAGGGTCACTACTTTTGCTGCGTCATTACTAGTCTTTAGGAACTTTACGCTATACACTGACATATACTTTTAAACCAAAAACTTTACAAATGTATCTCCTTGGTGTAATTAAAAGAGCTGATCTTTTTTTAAATCTCTTTTACTCCCCAAATAAAATTACAGGGATTTGCTGTAGAAGCACCTAGTGGTGGCTGGTGCATTACTTTTGCTCTTGGGCGACTAGGGAATCTGAGTTTTTTTTTATAAGAAGCAAGCTGGGTATCCCGGATTCCCCAATTTAAGAGTACTGAGTTCTCTTCCATTTTTCTTAATTAGAGCACAGCCTTGAATTGTTTCAATCTTTAACAGCTGTAGTTTTAAGAATTATAGTTAATGAAAATGGGCAAGATCATTGAAAAATAACACAACCTACCCCTTTACATGTAATTTTGATAAGAAAAAGTTTAAGCAAAGGTGGGCGTTAAATTTGGGAGAGGATCTAATTTTGAAGGCCAGGGAGGAAATGGAGTATTCTGAATGACCAACTTGTTGAGTCTCATTATATATCTCATACATGTATTTTCATTCTCTTTCTTGAGCAAAATAAGTCTCCTTTTCTTGTTTTGCTTACTTTTTCTGTTTTTCTGTTCATCAGAGAATTGGTTACCTGGCAGCATCCCAGTCATTTCATGAAGAGCTGGACATTCTTATGCTTACAACTAACATGATCAGAAAGGTGAGCAGATAATTCTTAAGTTTTAGTCCTTTGTTTTCTGTGAATATAAGCAGGAGTTGTCATGTCCCAGCTTTGTTCCTAGTCATCTGTGGTGAGTTTGTATGTGATGCACCAGCAAAGCTTGTCAGGATACCTGGCATAAAAAGGAAAAATCAAGTAGAGCTTCTTCATTTACCATTATGAAAGGAAATAAAACAGTTACCACATTTTAATGTTTGGAAGGGATGTATTTTAATCATACATCTGAAAATATTCCATGATCTTCACAAAAAAGGAGATTTATGATATGAAGCAATTATTAGTGCATTTTCCTCCTACCCCCCTCCCTCCTATTACTTTCCATTGATATATCCATTGATATATCAGTATGACTGGGGCCTGGTTCCATTGATGTGTGGCTCATAGCTGGAAGGCGTGGTTTATCAGCCATGGGGGTGTAACTCAGTCTAAGGGCTGACTTTGCCAAAAGTGGAAGCTCTCGGATATTTTGGGCACCCACCTGCACTTAGCGACGCAGTTGTCAAAGCTTGGTTAAACTTAATAAACATGTAGCTGTCAGTGGCATTCTGACCATGAGTACGTTTGTTTGTTATACTTTATTATTTGTAACTCTATATGCAGGACCTTTGCAGCATGAACGTGTATGATGCTGGTGTGTCACTTGCTGGATTTTCGTGTTTTGTGACAACAGACTTAGCTAGAGATTTGGCTAATGATGTCATGTGCTTGGTGAGTTTTCTTGGCTAGTTCAACATACATACATACATACATACATACACTTTATTGATGCTCCCTAAGGGGGCTTTTCAGCTCAATAGAATAAAAAATACAAATTTATATAAATTAATTAAGAATGTAAGTACAATAATATTATAATTACAAAAATATATCAACTTAATAAAACATTTGCAAGATGACGCCTAAAATTCCTGGGGCATTTTAAGGACTTAATATTATCATTCAAGGAGTTCCAGAGTTTGGCTCCTCTGAAAGCAAAGGAGCGCTGCCCTGTTGACAGGTGACATTTAGGTATATCCAAAGCACCAGATGATCAAGTTTGTCTATTATGGACTTGAGGATGTGATTTAAACATATCAGCAAGATAGTCTGGAACAAGCTTGTTAATACATTTGTGCATCATAGTAGCGTCATTTAGAATGAGTTTCTCTCTAATAGGAAGCCATTTCAACGATCGCAACCCATCCGAAATATGGTGAAGGATAGGAACATAAAGGATAGGATAGCCAGTTGACTTTCCAAAGTGTAGCAAATGAGTTGTCACAGCTGTGTTTTAGTAGCAGCTGGTGGTACCTAGTTACTTCTGTAGTTTGCTTTTCAAAAACATGCAAACTCTCTTGCTGCCATCAATCATCCTAATGGACCTCTTAGAAAACAGAAGTTTACTTCAACGGGTTCAGAGGTTCTTGGTTTGTGATTCGTGATTGATGAATTTTGATCTGTTTTGTTAGTTTCTGTGTTTTAAGGTTCGCTGCTTGTGATCATAGTTATGATTGAAGGCAGTGAAAAACACAATCATGAAGTTGGCTTTTAAACTTCAAAGTTTGTATGTTATTCAAAAGTGCAAAGCCATAAGGTGACTAGAAACTTCAGTTTTAAATGCGTTTAAATGTAATTTAACTAAATTAGCAACAAAGCGTGAGTAGTTGAGTGGTTGATGCCTTTGGATAATTTTTGCATGGGTCTTTCAGTCTTGTAATGCCCATCAGCTTTGTGTTGCTGGTGTTTGGCTGGCTTTCTTTCCAACCCATTTATATTGGTTTCCTAAATAAGAGTTTCTAGTTTGAATCGAATTCCCCATGTTTATGGTAGGTGCCCCTGGTATACTTGTAAATTCTCCCACCTTTATTTTCCACTAGCTTGTGTCCACCAAGCCTTACATCAGGAAAAGAGCTGTCTTGCTGATGTACAAAATATTTCTCAAGGTAACATTGTAGAGTGCAATACAGTGCATATTTATTTTCTTTAAATTTCAAACCTGCTTCTCTTGTTGTTGTTGTTGTTGTTTTCATTGTCCATTATCTCAGATCATATTATAAAAGTGATACTGCATTGTTTCGTTAGACAAATACCCGGGCCACAGTTGTTCAAAAGTTGGATAGCACTTTCCAACAAATAAAACACTATTTTTTAAAAATCTATATATGGTAACTTTCATTGTTTTGGGTTATTCCAGTTTCCAGAAGCACTTAGGCCTGCTTTCCCAAGGCTGAAGGAAAAGCTTGAAGATTCAGAGCCTGGTAAAAAACTTTTACACATATCTTTTGAAATAAGAAAAAGAAATGGAGCAAATTAAGTCTTAACTCACCAAATATTAAACTCATCGCCAATAGATGATCTTGGGCACTAGCGCAATTTGTTTTTCGCTCTCTCATTCACACAATTTTCCAAGAAACTTCAATGGAAATGGCAACAAAACTGTAAATGTTGTTGCAAAAAACAAATGGTATGTACTTTCATTGAGAATGGAAATGATGTCAAAATGTTCAAAACTTTCCACTTAAGTTTCCATGGTTGTCATTTCCATGGTTGACAAGAGTACAGACCATGGAAAATTGTCAAGGCGATTTCTTAATGAGCCAGTGCTGGTTATCTATACTTCAAAGTCATTGATTATTGTGTGTCATCTTACCACAGGTGTCCAGTCAGCAGCAGTGAATGTGATTTGCGAGTTAGCTCGTAAAAATCCAAAGAACTACTTATCACTTGCACCATTGTTTTTCAAACTGATGACAAGTTCCACTAACAACTGGATGCTTATCAAAATCATCAAACTGGTTAGTATCATTAAAGTTATTACTAACGATAGAACCTCGATATAACAAGGGACCAAGGGACTCACAAGTACGTTCACTTAAATAATGAGGTTTTGTTGCCTGAAGGTTCTTTTCCTTATATTTTTACTACCACTGGGGCGAAGAATATCATTCCTTATACAGAGGACTTTGTCATAAAGAGGTTCATTATATTAAGACTGCTGTGGCTCAGGTTTGTAAACTGGAGGACTCATCATATGTGGGTTTGGTTTGTCGTTGACTCTGTTCATTGCTCTGAGTGGTACTGGTTTTTCTCTGTCGCTCTGGTATTCTCCTTTAAAAATCCAACAGTTCCATGTTCTTAAATGCAACAGTTCCATATTCTTCCAAGAACTCCTACTTAAGGTTATGTTACACAGGATGATTTTCAATGAAGAGTTTTAGCGCAACTCTATCAACGTTGTTGCAACAATTTTTCGAATAGCTGCAATATTGTTCCAACATTGCGAGACTTTGTCATGCTTAAAATCATCCTTGAAAATCATCCCATGTAACATCACCTATATTACATTGTATTTTTGAGTCTTGTCTTTACTACTGCAATGATAATATTATTGCAAGCTTAAGAGTCTTGTGTCAGTTGACATTAAATACTGATACAAGCACAACAGCATCAATGTACATGAATGTGTCACAAAGACAAAAAGAAAAACATTATTATTTGATTCTTGTCCTTGTGCTTGCATTTGTGCTTAAT
This sequence comes from Porites lobata, assembly GCA_942486035.1. NCBI lineage: Eukaryota > Metazoa > Cnidaria > Anthozoa > Scleractinia > Poritidae > Porites > Porites lobata. Next base: position 229,406 of record CALNXK010000405.1, read on the forward strand.
CTTGTATCTAGGCCATTTTCACTCTGAAATAAGAATTTTTCTGTTAACTATCAGGGATGTCAAGTTGCCAGGTATATGCAATTGGTAGGCGGGGATTAAACAGTTGTGAATTTCTTTTGGTTCCATTTTCCTCCTCTTCTTTCTCATGAATGTAGCCAGCGGTCATGCCCATAATATCTGGTGCAAATCCCTGGCCACCAGCCCCTGCTCCAAGGCCCCCAAGCCCCCCAGCCCTAGCCGCCCTAGCCCCCCCCAGCCCCCCTGGCCCCGCCCCCCGCCCGCAGCTCCCACCCATTAGTGACAGCCTGACTATGCATAAAATATCTTGGCTCAGGCCTTCGATCCACTATGATCCATGTCACTACAGGGGCTAGAAAAGAAAGCACCTCTTGATGACTCAAAAAGTATTTTGCATTGTAGATTTTTCTGCATATATAACTTTCTAGAGATCATGAGTGATTTAGGGCGTTTTTCATTGGGCTCCTTCTATTAATGATTCTGTTTTAATTCTCTTGCAGTTTGGAGCGCTTTGTCCTCTTGAACCAAGACTGGGAAAGAAATTGCTGGAGCCATTAACAAATCTAATTCATAGGTAAAAACAATGTGTTTATCTTGATCTGAAGATGATACTGTTCAGTGGTGGATTTATGCTGCTGGATAAATCTTACAGTTAGCTTTACATAAGCAGCTATGGATGTTTCTTTCATTTTTAATTTAGACAGTTAAAAATGATCATCATCATCTTCTGAAAACTGTAATATTGAGCCACCTTTGATTATTGTGCTATTGCATCAATTTAAGCAAACAGGAGTAGGTTATCAGTGACATCTTAGATGTGAAGTTTTATTTCCTTGCAGCACGTCAGCCATGTCTTTGTTATATGAATGTATCAACACAGTAGTATCAGGTAAGGAATGGTTTACGAAAATGGTACAGAGGTTACTTGATTTTATGCAGATGTACTAAACGTTATGCACTCTTCCACTGCAAACCCATTACACATCTAAAATGCCGTGATTTTGTTGTCAATTTGGCCGTACGATAGGGTGGACATTTTTAAAGGCAATTTGGGTGTTTTGAAGACTAAAAAATAGGTTTTGTAAGATTGTTGACGAGTTTAAATTTCAGATACATTATACATGTTTTACACATATTTTAGAACTAAAAATGACAAAACAAAAATTCATGGCATATACACTCTAAGGCATATTTTGCATATTATGCAAATGTTTTCAATTTTTCAGATATTGTTGTTTTTTGCATTGACACAAAAATGTTAATTGTTTTAAACATTTGATGTTAACAATTCTTTATTCTCTCGTTCCTAGGATTACCTCACCATACAGCCTCTATCCAGGTATAATACTCGCTTTTAATGCTACTTAAATTGACCATGTTTTGAAAATTTGCTGAGTTTATTAGTGGAATTGATATATTTTTGTTTTCACTAATTCCTTGACATTCATATCATGATACTTATTTTGCTTTTTCTGCAGCTTTGTGTCAGCAAGTTGCGGATTTTAATTGAAGACCCGGATCAGAACTGTAAGGCATTTTAATTGTTAGGGGCTATTGTAACGATACCACAATGACTTAAGGCTTGTCTGTCACTAGGGACAGAGTCGGAGTTGGAGACGTAATTGGAGTCATAAGAGCGCTTATGACCTAGTGAAAATCAAAAATCGGATTCTTAAACAGAGTTATAAGCGCGACGGAATTGGACTCAGAAGAATCAGAAGGTTCCATTTTCTTCAGACTCCACTTACGACTCCGTCGCTTACATTCCGCTTATTATCTAGTGATAACCAGATTGTCAGAGTCAGAAGTAGAAGCGGAAGGATAAACCAGTCACAGTACACATTCCCATACGTTGTGATTGGTTTAGTTCTTTCGCTTCTGCTTGCGACTCAGACAACCCAGTTTTCACTTGATCGTAAATGATGCAGTTGTAAGCGGAATCACAAGACTCATAACGCCGTTTGCACTAGATCGTAAAGTTCCATGCTTCTGATTACAACTCCAGCTCCATCTCTGTTGCCAGTAAAAACCAGCCTTTTCATTTCCGAAGTCAGAGTGAGTTCCGTTCCTGAATGATGTTTGTACGTGTACTGCATTCACATGCCAAAATTTACTAGCTCAGCCTAAAGTGGTTTCTAATCCACACTACACTAGACCTACTTTTACTGTACTTATATCTGTGATGTGACATTACCATTAATTGACTGTGAACATTGATTTTCCTTTGTAGTGAAATATCTTGGTCTGCTTGCTATGTCAAAAATCCTGGCTGTGAACCCCAAAGTTGTACAAGGGCATAAGTAAGTGACTTTTAATAAATAGCTGGCTTTGCAAACAAGCAAGTAGTATAAAGCAAACACTGTCTTCTGACTTGCTAACCAAGCAGGCATGATGGGCCAGGCATGTTCACTACATTTAGGATCCCCCGCTTTGCTCCTACTTTGTTTGGTGTTGTGTTTTATAGACTAAAACAAAGCCCTTAGAAAGTGAATAAAGTATTTTAAAAATAGAAAATAACACTGTTAGGAGCATATTATTATTTTTACAAGTACAGCTCACAGTTAGCTGAATGTAGTTTTAATGTTCCTTGGTGTCTATCTGGTTTTCCAAGCTAGCAAATCAAAATTAGGCAAATAAATGTAACGAGAGTTCTAGCAAATACCATACATATATAGATCATACATCACCTTTATTTATCCTCAGATTTACAGTGTAGCTCTTAAAGCTAATGTCTCCGAGATAGAGGAAAATAAATATTTAATTCCTAAAGAAAATCATAAAATAAAATAAAACAAAATAAGTAAAACGAAATATAGGACTATACGAAAAGAATTTGCTTTTTCGTTTCAGAGACATAGTGCTGCAGTGTTTGGATGACAAGGATGAATCTATTAGACTCCGAGCTCTGGATCTTATCGTTGGGATGGTAGGAAATTCACACCATTAAATTTGCCGTTCAACTCAAAAACAAAGGCAATAATTTATTAGAGTTGAAGAAAATCCCAAATTCATGTCATTTGCCACAAGGTGTTTTCTGTAGATTGAGTTTGCCTTCTAATTTGGAAATGAGCCTTAGAGATTCTCCAGTGTGTCTTTTGGAGACAGTGCAAGAAGTAAGTTGTGAACTTGTGAGAATGTGAGATAGGTCTTAAAATTGTGAGACTCACAACAAAGTCGTGATACTTGGCAAGTCTGGAAATGTTGAGTATTGGCACTGTTCTAAACAACCTCTTTTCCTGTAGGTTTCTAAGAAGAATATAATGGACATTATCAAGAAGCTGATGGTGCAAATTGACAAGGCCGACAGTCAGAGTAAGAATTATCAAAATTATTATTAATCCTCAAATCATTATTATAATAATATTTACTTCTTGTTTTTTTTTTAAAACAGAGCAGTTGAAATGTTGTTTCTTGTTATTGTTATCATTATCATTACTATAAAAGAAACTTTGTATAAGATTTATTTTTGGAATTATTAATTTTACAATGTGCTGTTGTTTGTTCCAGCATACTGTGATGAGCTCCTTTCCAAGATTGTACAGATTTGTAGTATGAATGACTATCACTATGTCACAAACTTTGAATGGTAAAAAAAGCTGTTTTTTTACTTTGTTGATAAAGGGATGGCAGTGATTATGAGTATTGTGAAGGCTCAGTGACAAATTTAAGTTGTCCACTAAATTCATTGTGTTCATGAACAGAGAGGGGGGAAATTTGATTCTCGAACATCAACTGGTCAAACCAGCAAGATATAAAATTAACTCAAAGGCTCTCGATCAATAAAGTATGTCAGAATTTCTACAGTTATTGTAAAAAATGATCCCATTGTAAGAAATGCTAATATTGACCAAGAAAATGAGAAAGAAAAAAAGTTC
>CALNXK010000406.1:0-27500 GCA_942486035.1 Porites lobata
CAATATGTTAGTTACCCTTGTTTACATTGACAATTACGAAAGTTGCAAAGTTGTGAAAGTTGTTTATAAATATTTTATTGCATTTAACACACACTTACCAATAAAAATCTTCAGTCCATATTTTGTTGACCTTTTGGTGTTAATGGGGTCGCATTGTTGGCAATTCTCTTGATTTTCTTCGGGGAAACCTCCTCAAATCGTGACATTTTCTTTACCGACGACGCCGCGAAAAAATTTTTTCCGACCTCCAAAATTTCAGCACAAGAAATTCGCCATCAGTTTTTCCTTATTTGGTCAAACTTAACGATAATGGCTCATATCATGGGCTTAGGGAACCAATCAGAAAGCTGGAAAATCATTATCCTGAGCTAAAAATTTACTAACATGAATTATCAAAACCTCGTGTCTGTACTATCTGCCGAAGCCGAAGGCTTCGGCAGATAACACAGACCTCGGTTTTGATAATTCATGATATCATGCTCAACCTCATTCAATAATTGTTTATTATCCCTTTTAAGCGTTACACGGAAAGTATCGCTCGCCTCATCTTACAGAGCCGGCTGTCGGACGCAGTACGTCATGAAAGTCAATGTGGATTTTGCTCGAAGAGGTCAATATTTAACAAGATATTTTACCCCCGTCTCAGGGGGGATACTCCCATATATAGCGAGATAGGTATGTACTGCCCGATAGGGTATGGCCCATTTTTACATTGTGTTTCTGTTGTGTTCCTTAGATTGGTTACCTAAATTGTATCAGCCAAAATTCAAGGCGTAAATGCCAGCGACACGATGAACAAAATCAATCTTTATCTGTGAAAAACTGAGCCATATTGGGAAAGTAATTTAATGAAGGTTTGTGTGTTGCTATTAAAACCTTATTCGTCCCTCTCTGCCCACCTGGAATAGGGGTGTCAGTTTCAGGTTCAGGGCCTTAAATTGTATACACTTTCAGTACCTTAAATAGAGTCGGGTTTAAGACCCTGGACAGCAAACACCTTTTACAAAATCTGTGGGAGTACACCCTGGGCTCTCCTTCAACCGGATGCGAAAGTTGCGAACAGCAAAGGCCACTTTTCCCCTATGTTGATTCAACAAAAGCTTTTGACATCGCGAGCAGATCAAGATGATATAAAGTGCTGAAAGCCATTAAAGCAATTAGCTGTCCCTCTGATCCTTGGTGACGTTCAAAGAGTCTCTTAAAGATGAGATGTGAGCAAGAAGCCTATAGGCTCTAATGTGAACCATTGTTTGGGTTTCAAATACACAAGGTTCCAAATAAGAGTTAAGAGGTGCAGATATGTCATTGCCCCCGCCCCTATTTCGCTGTTTTCTTTCCCGGTTATTGGTTTCCCTCAGTTAGAGGTGACTCGGTCTTCAATCTAGTTAAAAAGCTTGCGAAAAAGTAATTAAGCAAGTTAATTGGCCATACGTGAGTTTTTATTTGCCGCTGATGCTTAATGAAACTTCTTTGGCATCCGCTGTTATCATCGGCGTTAACAAAACTCGCTATTCTCTTTAAAACTAGCCACCGGTATTACCGATGTAAACTGGATGGAAACTCTCCACGAAGTGGTCCAAGAATTCTGCTATTTAAGATCTAAGATACAGTCTACTACACTGTTTCCGGTCCCTAACAATTGAAAAACTGACAAAGAGAGCCTGGCAAAACAAGCACTTTAGCCAACAATGGCTCAAGCTAAGACTGCATTATTAGCGGGCGAGGTACATGTCCTCAACCAAGAGAGAATGAGCTCATTCTCTCTTTCCCCAACACATTATTCTATGCCCCACCACTAAATAAATAGGCGGACAAGGAAATCTAACAACTGCCATTCTTCGTCGCCTTCCAACAATCTAAGATATCTGAAAATGGTACGAATGAGCCAAGTTAAACGTAGTTTCCAATTGTAGCATCCTTAGAAGGTGTGGCTAGTTCCCTAAGTAGCTTGTGACCAAGAAGATATGATTACTTGGATACAGCTCCAAAGACCGAAAGACCTCGTCGTCTTCAGTAAATCACGTGATATGTAATGTGACTATTTTTTCTTGAAATCATACATAACTTGAAAACATGGCGATGGAGTTAAAAGAAAAAGAGTTTTACATTTTCTGATTCACAAAAAATATTTTTAATACTTAATGCTTTAAGCGACTGTCCATCGGTTTTGAACAAAAAAAGAGAGAAAAAGAAAAAAATGAGGGCGTGTCATTTTAAAGCTTAAGACCTCTAAAGAGCTACCAAAAGCTATTCACTTTAGCTCTTATAGTCTGAAATTTCAGCCGTTTGAGGAGGAGTGGGGATAGGAGAGAGTCCGCTCCCGACCCTCAGAGATGACCAACTTAAGCTTCAAATATGCTAATCAAAACCAAATATTGAATATTTTTAAAGAGCGTCCAACTTTATGTCATTTGTTTTAAATGCCAGTGAAAATAGAGGATTTTGCGAGAAAAAAATACATTTTTAGATAGAAAAACAAATAAAATAATAATAATTTAATTTAAAAATTGAAGAAATGAAAGACATAGTTAATGATGTGACTGCTAACTTCCGCCAACGATGCTATTTTAGTTATACTGACCTTTATGCTTCAGCTGGAATTTGATTCCAATCTGCGTCGGTACAACCTTCGTCTTTGGAGAGTCGGAGTTAATGGCAAATATTTTTTCACTGCTCATGATTGCAAAGAATATCAAATGTATATCAAATGTTGGTTTGGAAGCCTTGCGGATTTTATTCTACTGGTACTGATCTTTCTTCCGTTTGGAGGTATGTGTATATTATTACTTTTATTTAGGCTATCTATCGAGTCTGTCTAGGACGGCATATAAACCTAATTATGCATTTAGGGCTTTTCGTCCTCACGCGAGCAACGTATACGACAATCGTAAACGCACAAGCTCGTACGCCTTTAAAAACTAGCCAGATTAGACTAAGCATAGCCAATGTATCACTGATGCTTACGATGGCAAGCGAAAGATACGTATACTTATGTCCGTCGTATAATTTGTCAGTCAGTCCCAGTGACTTTATTCAGTTTGTCTACCTGGGTAAGCAAATCGCTTTTTTCATTTGCCTCTTTACCGAGGCAAATTATAACCTCAATTGTGATTCAGTTTGTTCGCCTCTTTTGCTGCATTCACCTCGTTAAGAAAAGTAGTGAACTACGACAGGAAAGTAATCTGCTAAAGCCGATTTTGCTGAGTTGATTGATTAGGGCGCTTTGAAGCTAATTGTCTCCTCGTGACAAGATTTCCTGGATTGTGTTCATGCATAATCCACAGCTGATAACTGGTTAGGCCCCTGGAACGACAGTGCTGCGAAACATATGAAATGAGCATGAAGAAGTTTGTCTTCCCCTCAAATCCTCACTTAAACGTACACTACCTTCCCAAAATACTTATACAGAAAATATTAAACTGTCCCTCGCACCCGCGTCCGACTGCCATACGTAACGCTCACGGATGTCCAACCGAGAGGTCGCAGGTTCAAGAGTGCTAAGAATCTCTTTAACACTTTTATCGCCATTTCGTTTTAAAGCGCGTTCAGAAAGAATCATAGATTTTCACTTTCTAGCGCTTACAAATTGGCCGCCGTTTCACTGTGCTAGCATGGATAGGGTGCTACGCGGTGGGGACAGGAAACTGGTAAAACAGCGAAACAAACTTCTAAATGTCAAAACAAACTTCCCAACAAATCGAGTTCTCAGATGCTTTTAAGACAAAAATAGGTAGCTGCCCTGTCCAGGCCGCAATAAATGAATGTTGCTGGGTGTATATGTGATTACTGAAATGAAACGCCATCATAAAAAGAGATAAATATTAGTTATTATCATTATTAGAAAAATACGAGAAAAAATATTTATACGTAGCTCATTTAAGGAGCAGTCAACATCATCAGTGTAACGAATGTTTCATCAGTTAACCATCGGACGTACACACAAATTCATATCCCCACCGTGGTACAAGGGGGGCACTTTGCATGATTGTAGCCTCAAGATTTACTTTTATTTTAGATAGAAGTTGAAAAAAAAAGTGTTTTCACTCAAAAATGGTTTGACTACTTACCACTTACCACTTATGACGTCTAATCTCGTAACCATGGAAACTGACCATCACTGAACTTGTCTTAAAATGCGCGAGATATAAACGAACAGTTACTGAAAGCGTCAGATGCTGATGTTTTATCCTCTTGGAAAAAAAAAAAAAACTCAGAAAAACCTAGGGGGCTGGCAACCAGCCCCCTTGTACTTCAGCGGGTTAATATTCTTAACAATTGAAAAGAATTTATTCATTGAAAGTGGAATTTAATACGGTAGTGAAAAAAGGGAGAAATTTTTTTTTCTTAATTCTAAACATGCATGTGACAGTTTTTAATATATTGAGTTGGTCAGCCTAACCTTTTTTTTTCAAACTAGCCTTTTTCACTCTAGTTGTTAGTTTTATAGAACTTTTACAAGTGTAGTTATTGCTTTAAGACTTAAAGGTGTTTCGATGCAGTTTTTCAGAGGCCATACCGATATTTTTCAATCGCCTTAAAAGTGTTTTTTTCCTTCTTCGATCGCTATAAAATTTTCAGCAGTAATTGGCTATGGATTAAAATTTGTGAAAATGTAATTTTAAGTAAAATCGATATTACTATGACAACAATAAACAAAAAATTTGAAATTGATAAAAGCCGAAATTTTTGTGATCTAGACCAGCTACTGAAAATCCAACACTAAGAGCTCAAAATTTGTGTTTAGCCAAGAATCTGCGTAAAAAGTAAAAAAATTCTGTGTGTTTGAATTCCACTAAAACGAAAATATATTTCAAATCTTAAATTTTCAATAGCCATGATAGATTGTTTAATAAAAACGTTATAAATGACTCAAATTATTCTTAAGTAGCGGCAGAATGCCGCTTAATATCATATTTTTATGCTAGGAAATTTTGGTGTATTTTCGTTCTTGTCATCTTTAAAACTAAACCCGTTTTCTCACCACCTGTCTAAGTGCAACTTCATTCAAAATTTAAACTTTTAGGGCTTTTTTGTATATCTCTGAAACGACTCGCACGAATTTTTTTTAAAAATCTCTTCACATAATCTTCATAATGTATATAATAATGTCTGAACCTTTTATTAAGATTGATTCACTTTAACGAACGTGCCAAAAATATGTGTTACAACATTCACTGTTTTGACGTTATGCCCATATTTTCAAAATAATGCGCACTGTACATATCTCCATGACTAGTACATTTTAGTTTGAATTTATCGCATCTTTTGAATGTAAAGCATTAACACTACTCACACTGAAATGTACTAGTCATGGACATATGTCTATTGAAAATTTAAGGATTGATATTTATTTTCGTTTTAGTCGAATTCAAACATACAGAATTTTTTGCTTCTTACGGAGCCTTATTTGCTAAACACCAAAAGTTCTTAGTGTTGGATTTTCAGTAGCTGGTCTAGATCGCGCAAAATTAGGCGTTTATCAGTTTCAAAGTTTTTGGTTTATTGTTGTCATAGTAACATAGATTTTACCAAAATCTACATTTTGACAAATTTCAATCTATAGTCAATCTTTGGTGAAAATTTTATAGTGATCAGACAAGGATAGTATAGCCTCTGAAAAACTATATCGAAACACCTTAAAACAATGGCTTTACTTGTAAATAACACTTGCAAAAGTTTAATTACAGTGTAATTGACTCGAGGTCTGGGACACCAAAAAAAAAAAAAAAATTCTGAGTTGTCCTTTTTTTTTTCAGTTGGCAAAATACAGTTAATTTTACCATATCAAGGAATAACTGTAAGAAGCCTGATTAACTCGTCTGTGAACTTCACCTGGAGATTCTCAGGAGACGTTGCGGGAATTGAATTTGGTTTCAAGGCAACTAATGCAGCCACAATAGAGAAAAATGGGAGAATATTATTTCTAAACACCTTTGGAAAAACGGTATATGTACATCAAAGTTTTACTGGACGAGTGACTGGAAGCCGTACTGGTAACTCATCCTCTGGTCAAGTCATCTTCAATCTCAGTGGCATTACGCTGAATGATACAGATACTTATGGGTGTCAATTATATGCAAACAATGTACAAGATAGTGGTCAATTTGATTACGCCAGACTGATTGTTGAAGGTGATGTACACTTTCTTCATACAGATATTTTCGATCGAGTACTATGAAGGTAGAATTTTTTTTCTTCGTGAAGACCTCACGTATAACAAAATACATTTTTTGTAGATGAATAAAAATTCTTCAGCAAAGTGGTTTACCGAGCCGCGTACTTAACTAATTGTTAAAGTGGGTACTACAACAGTGAAATAATTGGGCGCAAAAAATGAAAACAATAATGATTGTGATTGCTACTGACGATTACATATTTAAGCGCGCACTGACCGAACGGCCGTCGTGTTTTTTTTCTGACAAATAAAACTTTGAAGGCATTAATGTTTTCCGCTTTTTCGGGGACACCGTTCCAAGGGAATTGCCAATTCTTCAGTATCTGAAAACATTATGTTTTGAAATACCATTTGATTTAGTGTTACTGCTAATTTATGAACTTATTAGCTAAATAAAAAAGCACAAGACATTGTAAATTTGTAAACAAAAAACTGTTTACTGGTTATACATCGGTAAATGCAGGTTAATAACAGACAAAGCTTAGCTGTTGTCAGAATCAACAGTTTATTTTTGACACTTCATTGTTTTTTACGGTAGAAATTTTGCTTGGAGGTAAATAGCTACAGAATAGTCGTCATGTTCTAGACAATGATCGCTAATTGCTAATTCATGTTTTGTGACAGCGGTTGGGAGTCATTATCAAGTATTTGGAAAAATATTCCTGCTAAAGCTTTCATCCATTTTTTGTAATGTAATGTAATGAAATATAACTCTTTTTAGTGCGTTATAATTATTTTATGGTTTTGGCCTCATTTGATTGCACTTAAACTACACAAGGCGAAACTCTTCCCCCGGTCCATTAAATTCACAAGCCACACTTTGATCGCAAAAAATTCTAACAGTAACTCATTCTTGCCCCTCCAACGAGCCATCTTTGTTACCGCCAGAAACTTGTAACTAAGCGCCATTAAATGAGTTAACATCTCATCTGTGTTCGAATTCTTAGAAATACCAAGAATCACACATCCAGTGACAGCAATTATAAGCTACAGTCAAGGGAGTCCCGTCAATGTAAGCTGTATTGCGACAGGGACACCAGAATCAGATGTGGTGTGGATCAGTATTAGTACCACTCAAGTTATGAGTTCTGGATTTGAAAAGGCTTATCTCATCTTCAGTTCTATAAGCAAGGCAGATGCAGGAATATACATATGTAGAGCCAACAACTCTGCAGGAAGTGGTGAAAAAACATTTGAACTTACCGTTAAATGTGAGTATATTACTGAGTAGAACTTAAAACTTTATCGGTCTACTTTGGCCTTCGTTGGAATACGTCACGCCATTCTTTTCCCATGTCGACGTGCTTTTTAGGAAATCTATGTTTTCGTTGTTTTAGCTCAGGGTCTTTCTTTCTTTTTGTACCTTACTAATGTTTTATAACCCTCCTCTTTAGTTTGATTTTAGCTGTTGCTTGGCTCTCGTCGGTCGACATTGCATCCGCAAAATATCAACTTATAATGTCAGGATTGAAACTAATTCAAGGAGTGGAATAGCATTGGTACCCGAGCATCTTTGATATAGTCTTACCTACCAGACACCTGCCAGACATACAATTTTTTCTCCAGCCTATACCTACAGTGACGTGTTGTATACTCTTTTTAGCCACGGTGATAGAAACACAAGTTACCGAGATTTAACATAAAACCTGGTGTTCTCTTTTTCCTGGTGGTGGTATCAGACGAATAAAAGACGATAGATATCTTTATTAAAGATTTGATATGACTGCGTTATCAGTGCTCTAATATGCTGAGGAATTTATTCTACAACAGTGCCACACTGTAAAAAAACACTTTGAGTTTAAAAGGAAATGAGTACAGGGCTTGACTGGAGAGAATCTGTTTTGTTTGTCTCTAAGTTTATAGTCTACGAGACGCTGTTGTTTACAGTTCTAAATAAATGTTCTTGCTTCAGATTCAGATTTAAAAGTTTTTACTTAACACTTTGTTCTTGTAAGCTCCAATCTTGCTCCACACATTCGAACGTGACCTCGAGTTGACTGCTGTTTGGAGATAAACACCGACAAAGGGTGGTCACTGCCAGAGATAAGTACAGCTGTTAGTTCTTTGACACCGTACCTTCGCACACCAGAGGGCCTAACCCTTTGTAGGTGGCAGCATCTTCTCAGATATCGTAAAACCCTGAATGTTGACTTGGTGTGGACTAGCCCGGCAATCACTCGAAAGTCACTCAGCTAACTAAAGGAAATTAACTTGGCAATCCGTTCTCCTGTACGCCATCCACTTAAGGCCTTTAACAGCAGGAGGCCGGGGCGGATGTAGAGTTTACTACCGGCAGCATCAACATACCAGAAGAAAGTTCTAAGGGAGTCTGAGAAGAACGTTGAAATATGCTTGGGTTCATGGAAAAGCAAGACCCTGTCCGAATATCAGGAGAGGATAATATCCTTCCTTGCATCTGCAACTAAAGCAGTGATAACTATATAACAGACCGAAAGTAGCTGAACGCCCTTATTCACATTTTAATAAATTATGATAAAAACATCCTGCGTGAGTCATTTTATTACCCTACAATGTGTCAGTTAGACGACTTCCGAATTAGTCAAAAGTTCCTTTTTCGTGCCCATTTATTTCCTTTCACTATACTGGATAGGCGGTGAATTTATATCTCCGCTTTAATGCCTTATTTGCATGTTAAAATAAATAAATAGATAAAAAATGAATTGGTATTCCTAACAAAGTCCAGACCACTCATAGGTGGTAAGAATGGTTTGACGATGTGATAATAATAACATATTTTTCCGATGATAATTGACAGACCCAGCCGTCATACAAGGCCTTACTTCTTCCTCGCCAATGTCCTGTATTGGGCACACTGTAACGTTTAACTTGCAAGTCAGATGCTGTTCCTATACCAACGCTCACCTTGTGCAAGCCTGATGGAACCAACTTTAGTTCGGTCAAAGCTACTGAGAGCACCGTTAACTTGACAATGAATTCGAGTGTAGATTTTGGACTATATAACTGCACAGCTGAAAATGGTTTCACCCTGGCTTCCAAGACGGTCCGTGTAGGACAGATAGGTTAGTTGTTTAATAAATGTTTGCCACGATCTTGTTGATCTTCAATACAGCGTTTTTTTGTGCAGTTTTAGTTCAACGTACGCGTTTGGTAAACGCCTGTCTTAATAGCGGGGCTCCCGCGCGCGCGAAGCGCGCGTGGGACAGAGCCCCATACCCATGGAATATGGTCAACCTCTTTTCGTTTGGTTGTCACGTGATTGACCGAGCGTACGTACGTACGTACGTACGCGTCTACAGATTGTATGGGTGGGGTAGGGGAGACTATCAAAAGGAAGGGAGGGGTGTCTCAGGCGTGTCTTGGCAAGTCCACATCTTTAATATAGGACATTAACAATATGGTCAATTGACAGCTGTCCAAACAGGATAGCCACTGACCAGTATCCCATGACCATATCGCGGGCTCATGTGTCAACTCATCGAGGTGACGTGATTTATTTGGAAGCTGTCCGCTGACCAGTTAACTGTTTTACTAGATCGCGAACAACGTTCAATCTCATACTTTTACTAGTTTGGGAGCACAGGAAAACTGATAATGCACACATATTGGACATCAATGTTTTGATCAATTGACAGCTGTCAAAACAGAGTACCCGCTGACCAGTATCACTTGACCGTATCGCGGGCTCAGGTGTCGACCCGTCGAGGTCAAGTATTTTTGAAGTTATCCGCTGACAAGTAAACTAGTTTTCAAGTGATCGCAGGCTCAAGTTCAATTTTTTTTCTTAATTCATATGAAATATGTTGTGTTTATGTGCTGCACAATTAAAATTTTGATTGCAAACTGACCTCGGACGTGAAAATTCAGCCAGCTGTTACAGGCAGGGAAGACAGTTGCTTTTGTTTTTTCTCACAATGGTCACGCGTTGGTCACGCTCTACGTCCAATTTTTATGCTCCGATTGGTCAAAATTTGACAGGTGAGTTCATGCGCAAAATTTATGCAGCATCTTGAATCTTGTTTACTTTAACAGCTGAAGCTGACAGAGTTTTGTGTCAACTTGTGATGTTTTTAACTGTCTTTTTCCACTGGATGTACAAAATGAAATTCAGCTGCTATCAGGAGTCTTCTGTTACTCATGGCTAGTTTGTTTATTGGGTTTTTGGTTGAGAAAACGTCGCTTGTCAAAGTCGGAAATCCGATTTCGGATGGCATCGTTTTCGTTTTCACCTTGCTTGATGCGTAAGAGGATTGCAAAGTCTGAAGCGATACTGGCTTTACCTGATAACTTTCAGGAGCTGCATCTCGAATGGTAAGCCAGAGAAATTATTGTATTTCATGTTTGTTTTTTGTATCTAATTTAATGAAGTGGAGCGTAGTTTATGCGGGAATTTAGTTTATGCGCGTTTGTAAGATTTGAGACAACGATCTCACCGAGTATCTGGTTTGATATAATCTTACAGAACTTTAAAAAGCCTTTAGACAGTTTCTCACCGCAAATAGAAAGAAAATGTTCCAAAGAATCTTTAGTTATAATTCCAGCCGGAAAAGAAAGCTTTGAGCGATTTTCTTGCCTCGAGTTCGTCTTTGAAAAAACAAACACCGGGAAGCTGGCTTAAAACATAAACTTCAGCAAACTTAAGCTTGAAGCTTGAAGATTCAGGATATTTAGGGACACTTTAATACTTGTCTTCCTGAATGAAAATTGTTGTCTCTGTTTATGTTTCACCGAATTATATTTCTTTTATTGATTGTTAGTAGTCTCTCTTGCAATTTTAATCGCTATGCCGATTGTTTTCAGTCGTTCAATGAACATCGCTTGCAGGAGTTCTCAAAATGCCGCGCGTTAAACCATCAAATAAAAAATAAACATGATAAATTCTTTATTATCTTGGAGCGTAACTCTGTTAATGTTCATTCAAACACTCGCTACAGCTCGCACTACAAAAGTGAGAACCGGATGGCCGTATAGGTGATTTTGGAAAATTTTTTTAACAGTTTATAAATATTGAATGAGAGCAATTTGTATTGTGAAATACTGCTTTCTGTCCATGGTATAAAAGGTTGGTTTACACGCACCCAGATTTGTTGGCAAGATTTTGCAAAGTAAACTTGTCGAACGCCAAAACGTTGGCCTGGTTTTTTTTCTAAGCCGAATTGATCTACGGTGATCAATAGCCATTACGGCTCTTAAATGTGATAAAAGATGATTACCAGTTTTTGAGTGTACATATGAGGCTATCAACTCGATGTAAGATTTGGTTCACTCTTGGGCTGTTTGCAAATTATTTTTCTCTAATGGAATTCGAATACAAGTTTATTGTTTAATTTAAATTATAAATTTACTAATGGGAGCCTCGCTTTTAGCCCTGGCTAAATCTATATATTATTTCTATGAAACGTTTAGGGCCAGTTATTTAAACGGAGTCTAGCCCGTGTTCAACGAAACCTCGTTCTAAGCCCTTTTTTAGTTCGCTCATTGCTGTTATCGAAAACACCATTTCTTATGAACAATTTCAAAAAAAGCACATAGCTTAGACTGGAAAAGCACTCAATAGATTCTTTTTTTTATTAACCCACTAAGAAAGAGATCTAAATGGCCAATCATTTCTTAAACCACCGCGTAAGTAAGACTTCGTTTATATGACCGACCCTTAATGTCATCTCACGCGATACACTCTCAAAATCGATAACAAAAGGAATAAAAAACTGAAAACATATCCGAAACGCTATACGTGGATCGATATAGATGTTTTTTTTTTTAGTTCTTTTTTGGGGGATTGTGAGGTCAAATTCACTTTGATCATGTTCTGCTAAACATATTGAGGCAGGTAACATTTTAAGCAGTGTGCACGGTGGACAGTTTTGCTTATAATACCCTTTCTTTATATTTTAAGGTATTCCAGAAGCCGCCTTAATAAACGAGTTACCAGTTGAGACAAAAAATGTGAAGGTGAATCTAAAGTGGAAGAAGTCACAGAATAGTGGTGCGCCGATCACAAAGTACACTGTGTACCAAAGAATTGTAAATGATGGAGACACGTCGCATGAATGGGCTAAAGTACAGGATATAACTAGTGTCTCAGTTCGTGAGGTTGCTGTCGATTTAGAGATTGGTCGAGATTACGAATTTGTGGTCACTGCCTCAAACAAATGTGGCGAAAGTAAAAAAAAAGTGGAAAAGATCAAGAGAATCTCAGTATTAGGAGGTACTACAAATCTTAATTAAATTTGAATTCATTCGTCTTTTTAAGAAAGCTTTGATTAGATTTTGTTAGTAAGACTTATTCCCTAATTGGAACAATTTCAATTTGGTTTAATTTAATCCATTTTCACTGTAAACATTCCGTAAAAAACACAAAGAGAACAGCAGGGAAGTTGGGAAAGGACAGTTAGGCTAGTCCACGGAATTTAAGAATAGATTACAATTTATGAAAGGAAAGAGAAAAGATTCTTGAAATACTTTCTGCAACGATTTTTGAATGCACTTGTCAGGTCCCAAGCTTTTGGGAAAATTATTCCATAATTTTTTAATAAGGAATTCTTCAAAAATATTGTTTCCTTAAATATGGTTAAGGCGAAACATCGAAATTTCATTACAGGAACCAAACTGGGCCGATTAAGTTCATGAAAACGTTTGACGTCTGTCTCAGTTAACTTCGTAGCAATAAGTTTGGATCAACCAAATCGTTCTATCCGTCTGCTTCAGGTGATGATGTCTGATTGGCTCGCTGCTTCTTTAGTTCATCAACTGACCCAACAGACTAACTTTTAATTAGCTAACTAAATTTAGGTCTACCCAAATTGCGATTCGGTTTGTCTCAAGAAAAGTTCGACGTTTGGCTTTGGCGTAATAGTTTGTAAAACGATAGAGAAATTTAGAATCAAGTTTATGACAAACTGCAAACGTTCAACGTCAATTAGAACACGTGATCTTTATTTATTGCTTTTATGTACTTGCATTGCAGTTTAATCTTTATTACATTAACCCGAACACAAATGGCAGGGGCGGATCCAGGATTTTTTTTAGGAGTGGGTGCACTCGTCTCTTGCTCTACTTCAACACCAATAAACCACAGAGTGTTTTTTTTTTTTTTTGTTTTTGCAGAATACCAGTTGTATTAGAAAACCGCGGGTCATCTCAGAGGGTGGGTGCGCACCCCCTCACCCTCCCACTAGATCTGCCCCTGAATGGCAACCTGAAATTGACGTTTGCGTTTTTCCTTGAATGAGATTCTAAATATAATAATACAGAGTTTCTCTAACGATTAACAAAATTCCGTCGACAGTGGGCCATAATTATTCTTTTATGGCTGGAAGAGTAACGTTTGAGTTGAAGGAAGAATATGAAATTGTTTTTTCATGTACGTATTTGCTCATTTTCAATTGACATTTATAAATTCAACGCGCAGCTTTCCTTCCTTTCTACGCAGATGTTCCTGATGCTGTCAAAGTAACTGATGGAATAATTCTAAAATGGAAAGAACCAGATAACAATGGGGCGGTAATCATAGAGTACTCCGTCTACCAAAGGTTTGCGAATGATGATGAGTGGAAGAAAATTGCAACCATAATCGATGTCTATAACCGTTCTTATGCCGTTGAAATAGAGAAGGGGAAGGAATATGAATTTGTAGTAACCGCGACTAACAAGTATGGAGAGAGTTCAATGGAACAGGACATCAAGCGAATAAAAGTGCTAGACGGTAGGTGTATAAATAATTATTTTTAGCGAGATTTCTCTGAAAATCACAACGAATACTGAAAGTTGTCCGCTATTGCTTCAAGTTTCCCCACTTTTCAAACAACAGACTTCGAGCTCGACAAGCTTGTTCGTTCAGCCATTTTTAATTTTTGTTTCTTTGCCAAGAAATTATATCAAAAGGTCTTATTAGGAGAAGTTTGTGCTGTTTTCTTTAGTTAACAAAGAACTGTAATGTATGATTAATTACATTAGCAAAGAAACCTTTCATATCTGGTGTAAACTCCTATTATTTTTGTTTTTCGTTTTCAGTGTCGACAAAACCGCCAAAAACCCAAGCAGGTAAGCCATGTCAACATTCAAGATTCAATAGCAGTCATCGATGACAATCACTTTCTAATAATAGTCGACATATGTGAATAAATTACTACGCACTGCAATCGTTTCAATTTCAAATTAAAATGCAGTTTTGTCTCTTTCTTAAACTACCGCTTTACATTCTTAAAATATTCCAGGTTCTGAGAGTAGTAACACGGGAGTGCTTCACGGTGCCTACATCAGTGTAATTCTTCTATTGTCGATCATACTCTTTATTCTCATTGTTGTACTTTGGAAAATGCGCCTTCGTTCAGGTAAGAAATCGTAGTCATGACTATATTCACGACAACATGTTGAGCCCCCTAATGGCGTATTTGGTTTCGATGATTTTGAACCGCAGCTCTTAATGGGGTTTAACTTATGGCAAATCTGCACTTCTTCTAAGCCGTCCATGTTGATTGGTCTCATATAACCTCTTATTTTTGTTGGGCCAGGTACATTGCATGGGTCTTTTATCTACAATCACAACCCGAAAATAATGCTGATGAAACTTAGAATTTGCCAAAATGTCAACAGTCGACTAGAAAAATTTTGCCAAATACTGTATTTTAAATTTAAAGATTGTTTTATGAAGTGAACCTCTGCTAAGATAAGTGTTGTTTATTTCAGGCTCGTTGCATTCAAATAAGTGAGTATTCATTTTTCATATTAATATTTTAAATGCGAAGTACTTGTAAACTCTTCAGTGAGCAATCTTAAACCAGTCTAATCTAGGGTACAAAAAAACCCTTTATTTTAACACAAATTTCCACTAAGGTTCGTAAAATTGTCCTCTGAGTTTATTGGACATTATTTTAATGTAAGATGTGCTTGTGCATTTACATAAAATTGAGAGTTGTCGTGTGGCAATAATATGAAATAATTCTACTTTTCTATTGGACATCCCTATGCAATACCTAGTTCTTGAATTAACAGAAACGCAAAGCAGTAAAAAGCATTGTATTGTAAATAAAGTTTTGAGCTGTGTTGTGAACGAACGATCAGCAGTAAAACTCTCATGCTTCTTTTAAAGAAGAATATATTCCACGTATAATGACTGTTTTGGGGTAGATTCACCGTGTTTACGTTGACGTTTGCGACCTTTTGTTTGTCATTCGTAAACAATAGCTGAAAAGAACACAGTTACTTCGTCAACCACTCAGAGCTTCTGACCAGATTCTAAAAAGATTTCACGTAATAAGTGGGGGATTTTTGTCATTTAGGCGATGACATCTTTCCCGTGAAACGTCTCTAGCAGCCAGGAGGGAACAGAGACGGCTATTCCCAGTCTAAATGCATGCCTCAACATGCCAATGAAGATGACATTTTTAATTTCCAAAATGTGTCGATGGATAAGTCATGGACTGTTGTGCAAGGCTTGGAGCAAATTATAGTGCATAAAAAGCTAAGGAGCTAACACTTTTAAGCACAGTACGATGTGACAATTGGCAATCGGTATTCTAAAAGATTTGTACCCATCGCTTTACAACCGAAAAAGTTATAACACAAAGTTTGTTATAGTTTCATGCACCTGTAGCCAGAAAATGAAGCCACCTTAAACAAAAGCAATTAAAATGAATAAGTGCATTTAAGTCTGTTAAAATACTGCTGACTTTGAAGCTTCTCTTATTTACTGAGAAAACCAAACATCAAACTGCGGTAAAACTGCGGGACAAAAACGCGCGTCGTTTTTTTGCAAAACTGCTTCAAAACGAGTCCAAAAGCTATGTTGCGCCTCTTACCAGCCACGAATCGGTAATGGGTTCATGATAACCGTCACGAATATAGAGACATTAAGTGACCACTAAGCCCACTATGAAAATGTTGATGTAATTGCTGTAGTAGCTGTAGTTGGTGTACTAGCTGTAGTTGGTGTAGTTAGTGTAGTTGGTGTAGTAGCTGTAGTTGCTGTAGTTAATGTAGTTGCTGTAGTTGCTGTAGTTGGTGTAGTAGCTGTAGCTGGTGTAGTTAGTGTAGTTGGTGTAGTTGGTGTAGTAGCTGTAGTAGCTGTAGTTGCTGTAGTTAGTGTACTTGGTGTAGTTAGTGTAGTTGGTGTAGTTAGTGTAGTAGCTGTAGTTGGTGTAGTAGCTGTAGCAGATGTAATTGCTATAGTTATGTAGTTGGTGTAGTATCTGTAGTTGGTGTAGCAACTGTAGTTAGTGTAGTTGGTGTAGTAGCTGTAATTGCTGTAGTTGTTGTAGTTGCTGTAGTTGCTGTAGTTGGTGTAGTTAATGTAGTTGCTGTAGTTGCTGTAGTTAATGTAGTTACTGTAGTTGCTGTAGTTGGTGTAGTAGCTGTAGTTGGTGTAGTTAGTGTAGTTGCTGTGGTTGGTGTAGTTGTTGTATTTAGTGTAGTAGATGTAGTAGGTGTAGTTGGTGTAATTGCTGTAGTTAGTGTAGTTGGTCTAGTTAGCGTAGTTGGTGTAGTTAGTGTAGTAGCTGTAGTTGGTGTAGTTGCTGTAGTAGCTGTAGTTGGTGTAGTTGCTGTAGTTAGTGTAGTTGGTGTAGTTAGTGTAGTTGGTATAGTTGGTGTGGTTAGTGTAGTTAGTGTAGTTGCTGTAATTGGTGTAGTTAGTGTAGTTGAGGTAGTTGGTGTAGTAGCTGTAGTTGATGTAGTAGCTGTAGTTGGTGTGGTTGGTAGTAGCTGTTGTTGCTATAGTTGCTGTGGTTGGTGTAGTTGCTGTAGTGTGGTTAGTTGGTGTAGCTGTAGTTGCTGTAGTTGTTGTAGTTGCTGTAGTTGCTGTAAGTTGTTACTCAAAACTACACCAAACTACACCAACTACACCAAACTACACCAACTAATAATTACACCACTATACCAACCACACCCAAACTACACCAACTACACAAACTACACCAACTAACCAACCAACAAACCACACCAAACCACAAACTAACACACACACAAACTACACCAAACAAAAAAACAACTAAACTACAGGACCAACTACACCAAAGTACACCAACAACCCTAAAACTACAATCAAACTACATTTACTAGACCAAACTACACCAAACTACACCAACTACAGAAAACTACACCAACCTACATCAAACACAACACTACAACAACTACACCAAACTACACAAACTACAGCAACTACACAAAACTACACCAAACTACATCAACTACATAAACTACACAACTAAACTACACCAACTACACACAAAACCACTACGCAACTAAACCAACTACAACAACCACAGCAACAACTACAGCTACTACACCAACTACAGCTACATTAACTAACCAACTACTACAAACTAACCAACAAATACACCAACTACACCAACTACAACTAACTACACCAACCACAGCAACTACAGCAACTACACCAGCTACTACAGCTAACTACTACACCAACTACACCAACTACAGCAACTACACCAAATACAGCTAACTACACTCAACTACACCAACTACAGCAACTACTACAATACACCAACTACAGCAACCACAGCAACTACAGCTACTACACAACACTAACACCAACTACAGCAACTACACTAACTACAATCAACCAACTAACAGACCAACTACAGTAACTACACCAAACTACACCAACTACAGCTACTACAACTTCACCAACTACAGCAACTACACTAACTACAGCAACTACAGCAACTACACCAACTACACTAACACAATCAACTACACCTACTACAGCAACTAAACAACCAACTACACTAACTACACCTACTACACTAACTACAGCAACTACAGTAACTACATCAACTACACTAACTAACCAACTACACCAACCACACACTAACAGCAACTACTACACCAACTACAGCAACTACACCAACTACAGCAACTAACTACACTAACCACAGCAACACCCACACTAACTACAGCAACACAGCAACCAACTAACCACAGCCTACTAACTACACCAACTACAGCAACTACAGCCACTAACCACAGCAACTACACTAACTATAGCAACCAACTACAGCTACTACACCAACTACAGCTACTACACCAACTACAGTAACTACACCAACCATATTAACTACACTAACTACACCAACTACAGCAAGTACACCGACTACAGCAACTACAGCTACTAAACCAACTACACTAACTACACCAACTACAGGTACTACACCAACTACAGTAACTATAGCAATTACATCAAATACAGCTACTACATCAACTACAGCTACTAGACCAACTACAGCTACTACACTAACTACACCAACTACACTAACTACAGCAACTACAGCAACTACAGCTACTACACCAACTACACCTACTACAGCTACTACCCTAACTACACCATCTACACCAACTAGAGCAACTACACTAACTAAACCAACTACAGCTACTACACCAACTACAGCAACTACACCAACTACATTAAGTACACCAACTACAGCAACTACACAAAACTACACCAAACTACATCAACTACTCAAAACTACAACAAACTACACCAACTACACAAAACCACCGCAACTAAAGCTACTACATCAACCACAGCAACTACAGCTACTACACCAACTAAAGCTACAGTAGCAACTACACATACTACAAGTACTACACCAACTAAACCAACTACAACTACTACACCAACTACAGCAACTCCACTAACTACACCAGCTACACTAACTACACCAACTACAGCAACTACACCAACTACACCAACTACATTAACTACACCAACTACAGCAACTACACAAACTACAGCTACTACACCAACTACAGCAACTACAGCAACTACAGCTACTACACCAACTACACTAACTACACCAACTACACCAACTACACTAACTACACCAACTACACTAACTAGACCAACTACAGTAACTACAGCAACTACACCAACTACAGCTACTACACCAACTTCACCAACTACAGCTACTACACTAACTACACCAACTACACTAACTACACCAACTACACTAACTACACCAACTACACCTACTACAGCTACTAAACCAACTACACCAACTACAGCTAGTACACTAACTACACCAACTACACTAACTACAGCAACTACAGCAACTACACCTACTACAGCTACTACATCAACTACACCAACTACAGCAACTACAGCAACTACACTAACTACACCAACTACAGCTACTACACCAACTACAGCAACTACAGTAACTACATCAACTACACTAACTACACCAACTACACCAACTACACCAACTACAGCAACTACAGCTACCACACCAACTACAGCTACTACACCAACTACAGCTACTACACTAACTACACCAACTACACTAACTACACCCACTACACTAACTACAGCTACTACACCAACTACACCAACTACAGCATCTACAGCTACTACACCAACTACAGCAACTACACTAACTACAGCAACTACACTAACTATAGCAACTACACTAACTACAGCTACTACACCAACTACAGCTACTACACTAACTACAGTAACTACACCAACCATATTAACTACACTAACTACACCAACTACAGCAAGTACACCGACTACAGCAACTACAGCTACTAAACCAACTACACTAACTACACCAACTACAGGTACTACACCAACTACAGTAACTATAGCAATTACATCAACTACAGCTACTACATCAACTACAGCTACTAGACCAACTACAGCTACTACACTAACTACACCAACTACACTAACTACAGCAACTACAGCAACTACAGCTACTACACCAACTACACCTACTACAGCTACTACCCTAACTACACCATCTACACCAACTAGAGCAACTACACTAACTACACCAACTACAGCTACTACACCAACTACAGCAATTACACCAACTACATTAAGTACACCAACTACAGCAACTACAGCAACTACAGCAACTACACCGACTACAGCTACTACACGAACAACAGCTACTACACCAACTACAGTAACTACAGCAATTACATCAACTTTCTCATAGTGGGCTTAGTGGTCACTTAATGTCTCTATATTCGTGACGGTTATCATGCACCCATTACCCACGAATCAAACCTGTCTAAATCAAGGTGTTGCAGGCTACAAAAAGGAGTCATAGAACTACTTTTTACAACCTGTAACAGCTTGATTTGTTTGAGATTCGTTGTTTAACAGACGCGCAAAGTCGCCTTAAACTCGTTTGCAGCAATATTATACAAAATCTTGCGGGTTATTTTTTTTTATTTGTTTTACAACAAACTCTCAGGTTACAAAAAGCTTTCTGAAAGGCTTTTTTGAACTGAGAGTTCTTTCCATCAAGCTTTCCGACAATTTTGATGGAAACATGCGTGTTTTCATATCCTAACCTTAACTATCACGTAAGTACAAGAAGAAAACATTCCAAGATAAATGATTTAACTACCACATTAAAACTTTTACTTTAGCGAACAGGACGGCGGAGAAACTATTGCTTTGGTAAGTGATCATCCTGTAAACTAAAATAAAAATAAAAATGATTGCCATCCATGAAATTAAAGCTTAAACGCTATACTTTATGCTTATGTGTCATCACATTAAAGATTTAATCTTGTGATTGACTCTCTTGTTTTCTTTCCTTTTCTCTTATACCCTTCTATCTGGTCCTTTTTGAAAACGTTTTAAGCTGTTTTCAAAATTAATTGGATGCATGCTAGTAGCCGGTTAAGGCCATTTCCTTTTTTATCGTACCCTCTTAAATCAAGCTCGAGGCGAGGGTGGGTTTTAATTTTCGCCAGCAAAGAAAAAAACTAGGTCTCCAATGTGTCGCATCCGGGCAGGTATCATATTCGTTGAAGAAAAACAAATACTGTTTCCCTAATAACTGTTGTTACCAGAAACCCATAGAAGATGTGGAGCCAATAGAACAACCATTAAGCACAGCAGAGCAAGCTGCCAATTTTACCTACGAGATTCCGGGAGGGGAAGATTACATGCCTCTTCATCCCTCGCGAAGAAGCTGGGAGATCAGTAGAGAACATGTGGAGGTTATTAAAGTGATCGGCAAAGGCGCCTTCTCTGACGTTGCTAAGGCGACGTTGCGGAACATGAGAGACAATAAGGAAATTATCACGGTGGCGGCAAAAATGCTGAAAGGTGAGGCAGTAGTTGATCTAAGTTTACAGGATTTGGCAAATTTAAACTGAAACAATGGATTACGAATTCACTAACAGGCTCCTTTGTCTAACGTGCCTATTACCGCATCTATTTTGAAAAGTTGCACAAAGTAACTTTTGAGAGCGAGGGATGAAGGATGTCGATAACTATTTTGAAACTTATTTTATTATAATATATAGATTTAGCCAGGGCTAAAAGCGAAGCTCCCGTTAATAAATTCATAATTTAAATCAAACAATAAACTTGTAATCCACAGATCAGGGCACATTGATTTGACTTTTGAGGCAAAGGCTGAGTGATTTTAGAGAAAAATGAGAATTTGACCGTCCAAGGGTGAAACAAATTTTACATCGAGTTATTAAATAGTCTTATTTGTACACCGAAAAATAGCAATCATGTTCGATCACAGTAGATTAGGCCTGGAAAACAAATAGACCTATTCGTGTACTGTATTTGCATTAGCTGTTGCATCATAATGTGGCATTCACCAGTCTCTCCAACATTGCTCCGTTAGAGAGACTATGGATAATTGGACAACCCCGGAGTATAATTTTAAGAAACACGCGCCACGATAGTCCTTGGTGGAAGCCAATTTACACGTTGCATTCCTCTGTCTAAAAGAGAGGCGAAAATAAAAAATCAGGCCTGATTTTTTGTGTTCGACAAGTTTAGTTTATTAGTAAATCTTGCCGACGAATCTGGTGGCGTGTAAACCAGCCTTTTAAACATACTTTTTCTAATCACGTCTCAGGTAAACAGTACTATAAGGCCCTTTTTATCATACAGACCTCGGACAGAATTTGTTCTTTTTATGCCCTATTTAAACCTATAATTCTGCAGTTTTTCACAATTTTGAAAGAGAATTTGCACTCATTCAATATCCACGACGATCAAAGCACGCGCTTCCTTTGCACAACAAATTATAGCATTGAATTATAAAACGTTTTCATGAAGAGAATTCTATAATGCCGGGACTTTGCAGTTAGAAAAATCTGGTCCTATGTGATATGCAGGGTAACAATTATGGGCTTTTAATGAAAACGATAAAAAAAAAAATTCCCAAAATCACTTTTCGCCCAGCCGGACGGGTTCTCACTTTTGGCAGGCACCAAATTGGCAGTGTGATTAATAGAGTTACCATTTACGCTTCAACATGATAGAGAAATTGTTATGTTTAGGTTTTATTTCCCTTTAATCATTAAACTGTGTATGATTTTGTTATGTGTAATCCTTAAAAGCGCGCCGTTTTAAGTATCCCTGCATGCGATGTTCATGTTCGACTGGAAACAACCGGTGCAGCGATAAAAATTTCGAGAGGGACTTCGAACAATCAATAAAATAAATTTAATTCGGTGAGACATGTACAGAGACAATAATTTTCATTCACGAACAGAAGTACTGAGAGTAAAGTGTCCCAGAAAATCATGAGTCAGGTAAGCATAAGCTTATTTATGTTTTAAGCCGACTTCCCGGTGTTCGCTCTTTTTCAGGATGAACTCAAGGCAAGAAAATCGCTCAGAGCTTTCCGTTTACAGCCAAAGTCATAACTAAATAATCTTCGGAACCTTTTCTTTGAATTTGCGGCTCAAAAAATGTCTAAAGGCTTTTTAAACCTGATACTATTCAGGTGACTATTGTAGGTTAGATCATTGCTCTTGTATAAACTTAAGCCGCATAAACCATACACTCGACTTCAGGAAACCGAAAAAAAAAAAAAACACATCAAAGACAATAATTGCTCAGGCTTACCAGTCGAGATGCTGCTTCGGAAGGTCATCAAGTGTTGCAGAATCGCTTCAGACTTTTCAACCCTCTTACGCCTCAAGCAAGGGGAAGCGAGTAAGCTCATTTTTGAAAACGATGCCATCCGAAATCGGATTTCCAATGACTTTGACAAGCGGTGCATTTGTCAACAAAAAGCGCAATAAACAAACCAGCCACGAATTACAGAACAATCTTGATAGCAGCTGTATTTCATTTTGTACACCAAGTAGAAAAAGACAGTTTAAAACATCACAAGATGACACAAAACTCTGTCAGCTCCAGCTATCAGTAAGCAAGTTTCCAGACGCTGCAAAAATTTTCCGCATAAACTCACCTGTCAAATATTGACCAATCAGAACATAAAAATTGGACGTAGAACGTGATCAAAGCCTGACAGTAAGAAAAGTCAAAAGCGATTGCCTTCCCTGCATGTAAATGTAAAAGCCAGTTAAATTTTCGTGTCCGAGGTCAGTTCAAAATCAACATTTTAAAAGTGCGGCTCATGAACACGACTTATTTCATATGCATTTTAAAAAAATTGAACTTGAGCCTGCGATCATTTGAAAAGTAGCGGATACCTTCAAAAAATTACTCGAACTCAGAGGGTTGATACCTGAGCCCGCGGTACGGTCAGGCGATACTGGTCAGCAGAAACACTATCTTGACAGCTGTCAATTAATCAAAACATGGATGCACAATATCAGGTTGCAGGCTCCCAAACTAGCTAGAAAGTGTGAGATTAAACATTTGTATGGCTGTGGTGCGGACGGACGGAAGGTTGGGTGGTCGGTGTACGGTCACGTGATTGCCGAATTTTATGGGATGGATAGATTTTCTATAAAGCTATGGGGCTTCGAATGAAGCCCGTGATCAAATAAAATATCAGCGCAAAACTTTAAACACTTCGTGACCTCAATGGATATAAAAAATGAGCCCGCGATCCACTCAGGTGATGATGGTCAGCGTATACTCTAGTTTGACAGCTTTCAATTAACCTTCATTAGAATAATTAATATTCGAATTAACAGACTACGAGTGTGAGTAGGACATATCAGTCCGGCATGTAGTGGAAAATGCCAGATCGTGTACCTGAGCCCACGCCATTAGTTTTCTGATAGTGGTCTGCACATGTCCCATTTTGACAGCTGTCAATTGACCTTAATTTGGCTTGCCAATGTAACTTTAAACGACTGTCAGCCAACTGACAGCCTTGCCCGGCGTAGTTTCGTTTTTATGTTGAATTGGTAAGTGTGACATATTATATCAGCTTATATATAGGGGCAAAACGACTGGTCTTTTATCTGAGCCTACGAGATGGTCATGTGATAATTGTCAGCGGATGTCTGATTTTAACAGCTGTCAATCTAATCGTACTCATACGGATGGCTTACATAACTGAGAGGCTAGTCAAGTTGTGCAAGATCTATATTGTGACATTTGACATTGGCTTACATGAATCGTGTGTACGGGTGGGCGGGCGGGCGTACGCTACGTCATAACCAAATTTTCTCGGATGGATAGTTTACCAAATTTTCTTACCCATGGTGCTCCGCTGCGCGCGCGCGGGAGCTCCACTATAAACACCAATGAAACACTAGGTGAGCTTTCCCGCGAAAACATAACATTTTTACATGTCAAAAATAACATATAATGTGCGGTTACACACACCATGGTAAAAGGTCTTTTCCGTGGTAAGTTTGCCGCGGTAAATTTTTAATCGGGATACTTTATCGAGGTGACATGCGGTTACACGTAAATTTATTTACCACGGTTGATTTCCGTTTTCACGCAATTATTTACCCGGCAAGCACTTGAAGGACTCTTAGAGAAAGCGGGATTTTTAAAAACGCTTTTACAAACTGTTGGTATCCAGAATAAAAAAAATAACACAACCCAGATGGTCCAAGCTGAATTTCTGAAATTTCAGAATCAAGTGAACGAGCGAGTGACTCCAAATTCGAATTTGCCCACAGTAATTAAGTTATTTTAAGTCACGTAAACATATCTCTTAGCACTGAAAAGTATAAGCGCTATATAGATATTTTATTATTATTATTATTATTATTTATCTCATTCAGCAGCTTTTTCCTCTAAAGAAACAGACCTTAAGGGGATTCTAAGTCACGGTTCTTGTTTTTTTCGTGGAAAGAAGAGTTATTTAACCTTAAAAATGTGAAATGCAAGGATTATATTTCCTTTCAATTTGTTGAGACTACTAATCTAAGGCTAATTTGCATACGGAGAATTAACTAACATTCATCGTCCACGAGGAAAAAACTCAAGAAAAAGCGACTACAACGTTTTGTCCATATGTTTTCAAAAACCCAACATTTAAAGGGTCTAAGGACGTTTGGTAATAACTAGAAACGTTATAGGTGTGGAAATTAGTCGATCAGATGCGGACGAGTGTAGCTAAATGTCGTGGGTCGTGGGTCGTGGGTAGAGGTCGTGGGTCGTGGGTGAGGGTCTTGGGTGTGGGTGTGGGTAAATGTCGTGGGTATCCATACCTGAGCTATCGCCGCGAAATAAACGAAACAGACGTAAATTATACCTGCAGTTTGCAGGAAGTATGGGACAGCTCTGACGCCGCCTAATGGAAATAGCTGCTCACTATTTATCTTTATTCGATCTACAATTCCAATGATCAGTAGAGATTTTTTAACACGATGGAATGCGATCACCTTGAGAAAGGGAAGGGAAAAGGACAATTTTTAGGTATTTCACATTTTTGGTTAGAAGTTTTAGGTCTCTTACCTTACGAGGGAACTACCTTCATTCCCAACTTTTTGTTTTGTTTTGTGTACAAACTCTTTGCTGTAACGATTCGAAATATCATTCCTTAAACTGAAAGGACGTTTCAGTCACGAATGTTGCCATCTTTGAGAAAAAGCAGTTCAGTCTCCAGTTTTTGTATAGCCTGCTTCAGGTTTACATAGTGCACAGAGTTTCTTTTATTTTTCACCTAAATGTCTTTTTAGTGTCCGTTTTTACTTGAGGATTCGGTTATTTCCTTTGCTGACCGCGGGGAAGGGGAATAGGACTGGTATGTACGCTGAGATTTTCGTTTCATGAATTTTACAACTTTTTGCTATTTAATTTTTTAATTACGTTCTAATTCGCTTCGCTCAAACGAACGTAAATTATTTATCGCTTAAATAACCGCAAACACTTGGCGAAATCAGATATGGATGGATCGCGTGCGAACCCTAACACTTTAATGAAAAGTAATCTTACAGCATTGGTAAAGGAAAAACAGATAACATATTTAAATATGAGTTAAATACCTAAATGTTTCGTCACACTTAAACGATTACATTCTGTCTCTAAAACGTACATGTCTTTTGCTTCGTCTGTTTTCCACCGCCCATGAAGTTTTAACAACCTCTCAGAAACGGCTTTGGAAGCGTTATTACTGATAACTGCTGTAGCACCCCCTGAACGCAGACTATGTAGGCCATATTCCTTGGGGTCATAGCCCAAATCTTTCAAAGTAGTCTTAAATATTTCCCTGCAGCGAGTATAGGATAACTTGCCATTCCTAAGGGTATATCCCGACTTGTTCTTCGTTAATGGCCTGAATAAAGGCAAGTCACTAGACAGATCCAAATTGGCTGCTTCAATATACCTACGTAAGATAGCTACTGGGCAGTATTTGCCCTCTAACTTAGCAATATAAACATAATTGCCCTCTCTATATACATCCGTTTTACTCCTTGGCACAAAAATTTTAAGAAAACCATCGCAAAACGTGAGGTGTTTTGGCTGAATATTAGCCAACTCGTTAAAACGAAAAAATCCTGCAAAACCTAAAGAACTTATTGCGGCAATACGTAAGTCCTTTAAAGATGCTTCCTCAGCGCCATGTCTGTCAATAATGCTTCTAATGATAGCAGGGTCCACGGGCTTTTTCTTGTGAACTGGATTGCTCCTTGTCCTCTTGGCGCACTCAATCAAGTTCTTGCAACAAGCGTTATCCAAAGGATTGGGACCATCATCAGGAACAAAGGAATGGAACCATTTCAGCGCAGCATGGACCAAAACCATTGCGGCCGGGGACCTAAGCTGTTGATCTAAGCCAAATAGATAAAGGGCGACAACAGAAGAAGAAAATGGCAACTGTAGCGCAATTTTCCGAGTCCTACACCACAGTAAAAACTTTATTTCCTTAAGATACTTCTTCGCAGTAGAGTCTGCCCTAGAACAAAGTAAACTACTAAATAAAGAATGAAAATCCGGCCTAATAGCAGGAGGGAGCACCATCCATGCCTTACTTGCAACTACGACCTGCAAGAAAAAATTATATCACCAAAATTTTGCAACAACAGGATAGCGGCTTTAGGAAATGCAACACAAGCGATGATAGCGATTCTAATAAAAGGCCCCATGCCTATGACGCAATGTCCGCAGGCAGCATAATAGAAAGAAACCACAGCGACCTCCCTGGGGCAAAATAGGCATGCAAAGTAGCTCCTA
>CALNXK010000406.1:32500-45000 GCA_942486035.1 Porites lobata
CTTCATTCTCTCCATTTCAAAGTGAGTACTGTGACTAAAGAGCTAAAAATTGCGTTTTTGCTGTAAATGAAACCATTCCTCACTGTCGTGTTCGCGTCGCATGCGGACTCGAAAATTTGTGGTCATACTAAGATGTTCCGATGACAAATGATCATCATTGTTCGAAGCTGGTCAATACCGATCTTTTTAGAAAAGGAGTCGGGAGTATGCCGTTTAGAATGCTTCATAGTATTCGAATGTATTCTATTTGAATTCGGAAAAACAGTCCGGATTCTAAGTAGAATATTCTGGGTGTACGTCGCGCGTGCTTGAATAACTCAGGATATTATTGTACACTCCACGTGTGCCTATCCGTATTCGGGCAAATTCGGTCGCGAATATGTGCCTTTTTGCGCAGTGTTTACAGATAAATGTTCTCTTACCACCCTAACATCTTAAGATTCTATAGAAAAAGCACACATTATTAAGGTTTTAGAATGAGTACTGTTGGTGCGTACTGTTTAGCTATATATGCAAATCAGTTTAAAGTAAACTCGCTTGTTTACTTAGTTCGTGACAAATATCACGCAACATAATTTTTGTTGGCAAATAAACACATAGAAATATTAGCAACACTTTCAAACAAAGGATGATCTGGTACAATTCTCTAGAAGTCAGCGAAAAAATGTTTTGCCACGAACAAGGTGTAATATGAAACAACCCCTTTTTTCTTACATCACAATTGCATTTATAGCTCCTGCTGGCGTATTTTTTTGTTGTACAAATAACAGCGAGGGCTATTCACATGGCTTAATATTTTTTCACGGCCGTTGTAGCTCTCTTTTGGAAAACGTTATTTTCTCTACGAAGCCTACTGGACTTTTTGACATTCGTACTCATATTGCTGAGTACTGGCGACTGTAATGTTGACATGTCTGAGCAAGTTATTATCCACGACTCTAGCCCTTTGGCCTGCCGAAATTCTTACTGTGTACACCATAATGTTAGTAACTCGTTGCTTCCCTTAACCATTTTCGGACGTGAGTCTTGTTTAAAGTTATGTTATCCTTTGGAATAAAGCACGCGCAATGAGATTCCACAATTTCTGTTGTATATCATTCGTTTTAGCGAATTCTTAAAACACGTACAGAAAACTCCGAAAAGCTGGGAAAAGGTTTGTTCAATTACGATCTTTCATCAGAATCCAGAAAAGCACTCTTACAGGCCTGAAAAACCTTGCAAACTGCCTTTTTTTCTTCCCCCCTCTTTTCCAGACATGTCTGAATCCCGGTTTTGGGGAAAAAAGTAGGTTTTCTTTATTTTTCCTACGCTTTTTAGGTATTTTGGAGACATGTAGGTGATGACACGCAATAGTAATGACCTTTGATACTATTTTCTCAACACAGCAAGTTTGTACAGGGCAATTCCCTGTTTATCCAAATCGGGCCCACTCCCCCAAACTGGAGCCGTGTACAGCCGAAAAGTTGGTCAGGCACGATGTTTTGAGCATCGCGCACAGTACTCGGTAGCAAAAACAGAGTGTGTTATCAATATTCGCTGCAGATTCATTAAGGAAACACGGCTAAGGTATATTTCAACCAAAAAGTAATTGCATTTGAAATAATATGTGTCAAAAAGGTCATCCTGTAAAGTGAATACATTAGTACTCACTTCATTCAGTAAGGAAAAATTATCGTGCTCTTCCTTCTCTCCATGTCAAAGCCCCCGGGGTTCAAAGTGAGTACTGTGACTAAAGAGCTAAAAATTGCGTTTTCGCTGTAAATAAAAGCATCAAAGGATGTATTTACAGATACATTTTCTCTTACCATCCCTAAGATGCTAAGATTATATAGAAAAAGCACACATTATTAAGGTTTTAGAGTGAGTACTGTTGGTGCGTACTGTTTAGTTATATATGCAAATCAGTTTAAAGTAAACTCGCTTGTTTACTTAGTTCGTGACAAATATCACCCAACGTAATTTTTGTCAGCAAACAAACACATAGAAATATTAGCAACACTTTCAAACAAAGGATGATCCGGTACAATTCTCTAGAAGTCAGCGAAAAAATGTTTTGCCACGAACAAGGCGTATTATGAAACAACCGCTTTTTTCTTACATCACAATTGCATTTATAGCTCCTGCTGGCGTATTTTTTTGGTGTACAAATAACAGCGAGGGCTATTCACATGGCTTAATATTTTTTCACGGCCGTTCTATCTTTTGGAAAACGTTATTTTCTCTACGAAGCCAACTGGACTTTTTGACATTCGTACTCATATTGAGTACTGGCGACTGCAATGTTGACATCTCTGAGCAAGTTATTACCAGGTTTATACTAAAGCATGAGAAATTACTGCAATTTGATTGGCTTAGAGCAGTGTTATTTCAGCTTAATTTGAAATACCTACATCTGAAAATTACAAGCCTTTTGTGTGTAGTAGTATAAACAAATAATAGCATGATTTGTACGTGATATTTGGCATAAACACCACTTGTGATATTTCAAAATTGTCTCAAATTTCACTCGCCTACCGGCTCGTGAAATTACGTATAACAATTTCGAAATATCACTCGTGGTATTTATGCCAAATATCACCACAAATTTATGCTATTACCTATACAAATGACTTCGTGCTTTGTCATATATCCACCACTCTAGCTCTTTGGCCTGCCGAAATTCTTACTGTGTACACCATAATGTTAGTAACTCGTTGCTTCGCTTAACCGTTTTCGGACGTGAGTCTTGTTTAAAGTTATGTTATCCTTTGGAATAAAGCACGCGCTATGAGATTCCACAATTTCTGGTGTATATCATTCGTTTTTAGCGAATCCTTAAAACATGTTCAGAAAACTCTAAACTGGGAAAAGGTTTGTTCAATTACGATCTTTCATCAGAATCCCGAAAAACACTCCTACAGGCTTGAAAAACCCTCAAAACTGTCTTTTTTCTTCCCGCCTCTTTTTCAGACATGGAATTATGCAAATTACCTTTCCTGCCGAGCAAATTAAAGGTCATTTTAAAAAATTCATATCTCAGCCAACTTTCCACAGAATGCAACCGTTAAAACATTAAACTATTAATCAGAGTAGAAACTTTTGTGTGTAAAATAATTAGCTTATTCGGCTTTGTAAGGTAGGTTTGACAGAGCCGTAAAGTTTCAGCAAAATCGCAACTCTTCCGACGGCAAACTAGCCAGTTTTCAGTCACCTACAAAATCTTCCTGTAATACAGAGAAAAAATTGAATGAAATTGATATTTCTTAATGGGAAAGGATAGTTATATTCCACTGAAAAAATCTGGGCAATCCGTGAAACACCGAAATTTGCCTTATCGGTTCTTACGCGGACAGCTTCTTAAATGTGATCAAACGTGATTGCTATTTTTTGGATGTACATATAAGGCCGTTAACTTGATGTAAGATTTGTTCCATTCCTCAATAATTATTCTCTAACATCGCTTAGCTTTTCCCTCACAAGTCGTATTACACGTTCGCTAAAGTTAATTGATTTGTGGGTTACAAGTTTTTGTTTGATTTAATCTATAGATTTAGCCAGGGCTAAAAGCGAGGCTCCCATTAATAAATTTATAATTTAAATTAACCCTATTCAGACTGGGGGGGGCTTTTCGAACCCCCCCTCCGGCAAATTCGTGATAACTCCTACACCGAGAGAGCTATGACGTTCAAATTTTCTGACTTTTCCTAAAATTTATCTAGGAACATTTTGGTATAATTACTATGTCCATGTGATTAATCATGTTGCCATGGCAACCAGTTTCTGACACATAGGTTTTGGAACATTTAAAAAATGGTGATTTTTTTTGTTTTAAGATCGTGTTTTTAGACTTATAGTGCTTTTTGTTGTTAAAATGGTCTTTGCTTGGGACTAGTTTTTGAATTACATCGAAATGTTTCAACATCGAATATTTGGGGGGGAGGGTGGGGTAAAATTTGTCACTTTTTTGCTTTGACAAATATGCTGCTCTATTTTCCAAATAACACTTTTAAAGTCATTTGTTTGGGTAATAAACATTAGTTTGATACTTCTTTTATACATTCTGAGCTTTTTCCCCTTTGAAAGTTGCTTTAAAGTGCTACTACGATCAAATTTGGGAATTTGTTTTTGATTACATATTTCGAAAATGTATGTAAAAGTGACTTACCTTGCCAAGTTTGGAGTCCAAATATGATCTGGAAGTGTGTTTATTTGCACGGCAATTTTCGTAAATGTCTTGCCGCCATTACTCGATTCAAAAAATGACCGGGAGTAGTATTTGAAGGAGTTGGGGCGAGATGTGACGTAGAAAAATCAACGCGACAAAGCAAGGTAAACAAACATGGCTAATTTCGCATGCAGTACGAGATATTTTGGAAGCTTTTGGAAGTTCTTTCTTCGCTTTTTTGACTTAAAGCGAAAGTATGCCTGGTAGACGTTGTGTTGTTCAGGACTGTGGAAACGTAAAGAACGATGAATTCTCCTGATTCGGGCAGCGTTAGATTAAAGTGGAAAAGGTTCGTGTCCATTCATCGGAAGGATTTCAACACAGTGGGAAAATTTGCTGTGTGCTCGGAGCATTTTACAAGGGATTGTTATACGCTTGCTTTTCCGATGAAAGGCATGAAAAGGAATTGGAAGAAGGGGACGTTTCCAACCATTTGGAAAAAATCCTCTCAAACACTATCAAAGCGGAGTCGACGATCGGTGAGTGAAATTACAATGTATTTGCGCTGTGCTTATCACTATTATATTTATTTCCCCATTTACCTGTGACATGATTTTTTCTGGCATCGTTGTTCAATATGAATGCTCTGACTATTTGGACTTCCCATATTGTTGCATGTGTTTTCATACTTTTCTGCTTTCTTCTCATAGTTATAGTAAAACGGGAATTTGCGCTGAGTGGACGTGAAGTCAATTCCCCAATTCCCAGACCTTTCCACTCAAGCGTAAAATTTAGAAAAAGTGAAGCTACATAGAAATCCGGCTCTCTATTTTTTGAGAGATTATCTTGCTGTTACTTTGAGATTTGACAGTACTCCAAACTTCCCTCCAAGAAATCTTACAGCAAATTAGGAGTTACACGCGAGTCTTTTAAAACGACCAAAAATGGACTTAGTCTGATTTCTACATTCTATAAGTTTCAGTTACTGTTTTTTTTTCGTTTGTATTTTAATTCTATTTTCACTGTCTGCAAATGATGCATACATTTTAAGTCAAAGATGCAGTTAAACCTTGCTTCCATTTCTACTTTTGAAAACATCGACATAAAGCTCAAATTTAAACTTGTTTTGAAGGGGAGATATAAAAAATGGTCCTACCTATTTTCATTTTTAGCTACTAAATGAAATTCTGGCTGGTCAAACTACTAATGAGGATACAGAGGAAGAAGACAATCCTGAAGAAGAGGTGATGTCTTTGAAAGGAAGTTCTGCACCTAAGGAGAGTGCTGACACTATGGGGGCTCCCAATCTCAACCCTGAGGAGTCTCCAGAAGTCGAAGGTGTTCTGAACACAAGTCAGGGTTCTTTGCTTGAGGTAAATCCTGAAAAGGAGGACTGCATCCCTGAGACTGAGACGGGTGAGATAAGTCTTGATGCTGAGATGGCTTCAGAGGTCCTAGGTACTCCTGGTGATAAGACAACTCTCGAGAGCCAAGGGATTTCCGGCACTGATGATGTTACTGAGACCATGCAGATCCTGGAGGCTCAGGGAATCGAAAAAGTGCAGGATATGGATAAGTTATGCAGATTGATCAATCATTAGCGATTCCTGAACTTGAACAGGTTTCTATGGTAGGCGCATAACTCTAATTAATGTTTATTTGCATCTTTGTATTATCATAACAATGGAAAACTACATGTGCAGTTATTTTACAACAATACTAAAACACAAAAATTCTGAAGTCTTGTTATTACAGCCTGTATTAATGTTGAAAGTTTGTTTTCTGTGGGATACTCCAACTGGACATGCTGGGAACTGCACAACATGCAAAACCCTGAGGAGTGAGGTGACTCAGTTAAGGGGCAAAGTCACAAGACTGAAGAGTAAGTTAATCTCCAATCAAGATCAGTGGGTTGAAACCTTTAAGAGCATACAAGTGCCGGAGCAGTTGCTGATGGTGAATGCTGGTGAGTCAACAATAATTGATGTTGATGAGTCATATAGGCATAACTGCCTATCTTTATATTTTTATTACATTTTATCAATATTTGATTATTTCATAATAATTAAAATTTTAATGGTGATAGAATTTTTTTAATTCCATTTGTTTAAGCTATTCAAACTGATCCATGGCCAGTAACAAATGAGACAGAGTTAGGGCTAGAGGATGAATCAGAAGATGAGCAGGAAATGCAGGACGACGCGTATGAGGAGTTTGAGTGTGATGAAGACCCTACATGGAGTCCTGAAGGAATCGAAGATGCATATAAAAAACTAAAGGAAGATGATGACTCGGTGAAGACTCATCAGAACCCAAGGTACAAAGACGCAAAATTTATTGCATTTTAACATCTTAGCTCTAAGTATCCTCTGGGAAGTGATTTAGGCCTAAAACTAACTTCCATTATGAGAGGATCTATTTAGAAACAAGAGTACATGAAATTTGTTTTTTAATTTACTCAGATAAGAATTGCAAAAAAAAAAAAAAAGAAGAGGCATAGCCAGCCCATAGACTGGAAGTCCCAGGCCTAAAAATGTCTGGTTTATCCACTCAACCACTTGTAATAAATTATGCATCGTTGGGGTGGGCTAGATAGCTTAAGGGTTCAAAGTTGTCATGTGTGCAATCAACAGAATTATTATAAAAAAGCATTTTTCAGGATGTATGTGAGAGTAAAATCCCAACCCACGATTAGCCAGGTTTACAACAAGTTTAAAAACTGGCAACACCCTGAGAAAAACAATAAAAATGATAATCATTTTTTTTATTGTTATTTTATTATTTCAGATGCTATGATTAAATGAGTATTTCCTTTCAATCATTTTTTACAGGTTGGATCTACAAGGAAAAAACATTCGAGAGGAACCGAAGGGAATTGTTTTCCTTTCCAAACTTCTTCTTTTGTTTCAGTTCTGCCACTTGTGCTTCTTTTCAAAACCCAAACTTTCTGTATCACAGACAGGTACCTTGTTTACCGTAGAAAGTTTCTGCAGAAACTGTAGCCAGACAAAAGTCTGGAAGAGTCAACCAGACCTGCTAGGAAAGTTTCCAGCAGGTAACCTGCTATTAAGTTTTGCAGTGCTCTGTGAGCCGAGTGAAAAGAAAGAAACGATACATTAAAACTGTAATTAAATTCAGGCTGAATTCGATTTAATTTTTATTACTTGTGTACATGAAAATTGGAGCAACATCAGAATTCCCAGCCACTAAACTTGAGTTTAACTGAACGCTAGAAGAGCAGGGCTTCACACAGTGGGCAAGTTTGTCATTCAACAAAAAGCGAGTAAGTGGCTGAGAATTCTGAAGTTTGGCCCATAAAATTAAGTGTTTACGGACAAGTATTCAGGCAACTACTGTAGGTCCTTCTTGGCCCCAATGGCATACATGACACTCTTCAAGAACAAATAGTACATTTATTATTCATTTTCTTCATCTTCAAATCCACGATAATGGCCATTTTGACTCGGAAATTGTTTCCTGATTTTATTGTAGGCACAACAGGGCAAGGGGTATCGCCTGGAGCTACCAATATAACTCCACAGCAGTCTTGTAAATTGGCGATAGGCCACAGACCTCAGGAATCTAGTTAGAGAAATGAGATCACTGTTAATTCAAGGAGGGATTGGATGGAGATAAATAAATACTCCTTTTAAAAATAAGCAGTTGGGGCAATAAAGCCATTTAGAAAATAAAAAATGTGATTCTATGAGATCAGTCCACGGCGATAAGCTTAGATGTATCAATTATTCAATGCTATGTACGGTTCGATCGTTCCGATACAAAGTCAACAATACCCCAACTTACTCATTATCACTTTTGTTGCTTTGCCCACGAACAGTTGTGTACGACTTTCCAGCTCGCGTTTTTAGGCCCAGTGCAGCCACTTCTAATACGTGGCGGTTTAAGCAGACGCTTTCAAACCCTGGATGGAGGGTTATGCATAAGGTCCGGTCTCCAATGGCTTCTTCCATGACCTCTTCGCAGCCATCGATCTCTTTCCACAAATGCACTCCTGCGCTTTTGTAACAAGGCTGACAGAGCAGTTCGAGCACGAACACCTGCAAAATGATGTGAAAAATTCGTCAAACACAAGAAAAATACGTCTGTATAAAATTATTAATTGTCTGACCTCTTCAATAAAACTATCGTATAAAATCAGGACTACAATTAATCACATAGCAACGAAATTGTAAACTTAAACAAAAGACACAGTCGCGTTCCTCACGCGCACGATTTAACGACGAGTATGTTGAAATTGGAAAATAAAAATATAAATCTACATTCCATGATAATACCATACCATTCATTCGCTGGCACCTCTCCCACATATCTTCGCTGAAACTGTTGTTCCTCTTCTTCTTCGCGATGAACTCTTTCGTTGTAGTAGGTTGTAGTCCGCGGCTTCTTCCTCGGTAGCAAGGGGTTCGCAACTGTCGTCGTACGGCGCAAATTCAGACAATTCCCCCATCAATTCTGTAAAACTGTAAAACTTTCTAGATCACTTTCAGATGTGCAGGAAGAGGAATCCGACGGAGATGACATCTTAAACGTCTTGTTAAAAGGCTCTAAACTCACAAACTTTTCCCAAATGCGAATCTTTTGGTTGATGTTTCTACGTCACAGTGCATAAATCACGTGGTCAAACGCACGACCGCTTTGCGGAGATCTCGCGGGCTATTGCTTTGCGAACTTTGTAATGGCGGACGGTATTTACGCACTTTTCAGTGGGAAATTTCCAGCCCCCGTCCGCAAGTATCGTTCCAATTTTTCGCTATTTGTATAATTTTGAACATATACAAAAGATTTATGTTAAAAAAACTCGGAAACAAAAACAAAAATTTTCGTCGTAGTAGCACTTTAAATTATAATTTTAACAAAAAACGGAAATCCAAGATTTTGCGGACAACCATTTCAAATTTTAAATTTTATTGCTTCCTATTGCTTTTTCTCGCTGTACAAGTGTTTCCTTGTTACTAGTTCATAAGAAAGGATAACAAAGAGATAACTTTACCAATATTATTGATATTTTACGTATCTAAG
Organism: Porites lobata; assembly: GCA_942486035.1. Lineage (NCBI taxonomy): Eukaryota > Metazoa > Cnidaria > Anthozoa > Scleractinia > Poritidae > Porites > Porites lobata. The sequence continues at coordinate 41,685 of CALNXK010000406.1, forward strand.
TAGAAAAATAATAAGAAACATTGAAAAATCGGAATATGACGTCACTGTGACGTCATCATTGGGCGTGGCAAGTCAAAACTGGGTGTGGGGCGTCTTTGTACGGAGATGATGATTGTGTGTAAATTTCATGACCCTAGCATTATTGGTTCCAGAGATACAGAGGGGGGGGGGGGTCCGAGGAGCCCCCCCCCAAGTCACAGATTGACCAAAAAAGCCCAGTCTGAATAGGGTTAAACAATAAACTTGTATTCGAATTCCACAATTCAGTTAACTTTAGAGCACATTTATGTGACTTTTGAGGGAAAGGCTACCTGATTTTAGAGAAAAATAATTTGCAAACAGCCCAAGAGTGAACCAAGTCTTACATCGAGTTGATAGCCTCATATGTACACTCAAAAACTGGTAATCGTCTTCGATCACATTTAAGAGCCATAATGGCTCTTGATCACCGTAGATTAATTTAATAGTGGGAAAAAAAATTAGGCCAACTTTTTTGCGTTCGGCAAGTTTGCTTTGCAAAATCTTGTCAACAAATCTGGGTGCGTGTAAACCAACCTTTTATACCATTTATACATCACATCTGAGGTGAAACAGTAGTATGAGGCAATGTTTTTATCATACCGGCAGACCTCGGACAGAAAGCAGTATTTCACAATACAAATTGCTCTCATTCAATATTCATAAACTATAAAAAAAATTTCCAAAATCACCTATACGGCCATCCGGTTCTCACTTTTGTAGTGCGAGCTGTGGCGAGTGTTTGAATGAACATTAACAGAGTTACGCTCCAACATTATAAAGAATTTATTCTGTTTATTTTTTATTTAATGGTTTATTAACGCGCGGTATTTTGAGTACTCCTGCAAGCGATCATCACTGAACGACTGATGGGTCTGATGGGTCGATGGGTCGACACCTGAGCCCGCGATACGGCCAGGTGATACTGGTCAGCGGGTACCCTGTTTTGACAGCTGTCAATTGATCAAATTGATGTCCAATATGTGTGCATTATCAGTTTAACTAGTAAAAGTATGAGATCGAACATTGTTCGCGATCTGGTAAAACAATTAACTGGTCAGCGGACAGCTTCCAAATAAAATCACGTCACCTCGATGAGTTGACGCATGAGCCCGCGATATGGTCATGGGATACTGGTCAGTGGCTATCCTGTTTTGACAGCTGTGAATTGACCATATTGTGAATGTCCTAAAATCCTATATTAAAGATGTGGACTTGCCAAGACACGCCTGAGACAACACTCCCTTCCTTTTGATAGTCTCCCCTACCCCACCCGTACAATCTGTAGACGCGTAAGTACGTGCGTACGTACGTACGTACGCTCGGTCAATCACGTGACAACCAAACGAAAAGAGGTTGACCATATTCCATGAGTATAGGGCTCTGTCCCACGCGCGCTTCGCGCGCACGGGAGCCCCGCTATAAACTATAAATTTATTAATTGGAGCTTCGCTTTTATCCCTGGCGAAATCTATATATTTTAACCAAATTAACATTAACAGTGGCGCTTCGTCAAGAAACAATTTCTTTGGTACACATTATGGACTATTTTAGTTTTCTTTTTCTGTAGCAAATGCACCGGATTCAGACAGAAAGGATCTTCTTTCAGAACTTGAGTTGATGAAAAAACTGAAACCTCATCCCCACGTGATCAAGCTAATGGCATGCGTAACTGAGAGTGGTAAGAGAATAAGAATTCATTAACGAGTACTGTTACATCGTATCTCTTCTTGCATAATGTAGTTGGGAAGAGAAGAAAAAAAAGGTGGAAAGTGTTTGTGAACGTTGCTTTATGGAGACATTCTGGTTGGACTTTATGATCGCATATGTTTCTTTTCTGCTTATTACCAGTATTAGCGGGGCTCTCTCACTCGCACCGGAACACCGTGGGTAAGAAAATTTCGTAGTGACTGTAGTTACTTGACCTAGCCTGTCCATCAATCTGAACCACAGACTTACCGATGTAAAATAACTCAATCGACAGGTATGACAACCGAAATGCAACTCGAGGTTTTTTGGCGGGAAATCGTATGGCCACTCGCGTCTTGTGGAGCACAGACAATTAAACAGTCACTAGTAATGACAAAACGGAAAGGAGAAATTGTTTCTGTTTCCGTGTTGTCTAAAGTGTTAAGCTTAGATTGTCATGTCCAGAAATTTGGAATATTTGGAATATACCGATGGAAGGTAGCAACGGGGCACAATGAGGCTTCCCTGTAACGCTTAATGCCAAACTGATTCGACGTACCATCGCGAAGAGATTTCCTTAGGATGTGATTGATCTCTTGCAAGGACAAAAAGCTGAGTAGGGTTGGAAATTCGTCCAAACGGACGCTTCAAGGTATAGATTGCGGCCAGGTCTTAAATAAAGAATGGTTTGACTTAAGGTGGCTCCCTAGAGTAAATTGGCCGTGCGCAGCCTGAGCACTAGTATGGCGCGAGCCTTAAAATCCGCGCGACGTCCACGCAAAAATTAAAACAAACATGGCCTCTCAGTTTCGAAATATTCCCCCAAAAAACTTTATTAACTTTCTATTGAAACTCATTGTGCAAAAAGTTTGATTAGTGTAGGTCAAACATTTATAAGAGGAGACAATATTACACCGGTTACAAGTCACTATCGATCTCCAAAAGAGTAAATTGTATGAAAAACAAATTAAAAGCAGAAATTTTCAAAGACATCAATTCTTTCACTTCAAAGTAGACAAACGTTAAATAGTCGAAGTAAATGGACAATGTTTTTGCACAACGAGAAATAATTTTTACTCACAGATTGATCCTTGACGAGAGCAACAGTTGTCCGCCGAGACCTACGGTCTTGTACATGTAGCTGAGGACATGATGTACAATTTAGAGATATCGGCACCATCTTTTATAATTTACAGCAGACTTTTAAAGAAAAACTTCGCCGTCGAAATTATCCCTAAAGAAGAACAAGGTTGAAAAAGTATCCGGAAGTGGGCTGACATTTGAAGATCTGCAAACAGTGTACAGCAGATTAGGAAATGAAGGGCTTATTGCGATCCTTGCACAACCACCGTCTTCATCTCCGACGATCGCCATCCTCACGAGTGACCACCACGGTTCGAATTTTAGCTACAATAGTCAAGTACTTCGAAGAAAACTTCCTGTGTTAGGTACAAAATTGAATCCGCTATCTCTCCTGGCGAAAAATCACCGTAATAATACTAATAAACGGCTTCAAAACAATGGCTTTCGTACTCTTCAAAGAAACCACGTGTTTTCAGTAGCTTTGTGCATTATGCGCATGCGGGCATGATGGCTCGCGCGCGTATTT
>CALNXK010000406.1:55000-77500 GCA_942486035.1 Porites lobata
TGCATCATCAAGCATTTCCCGACGAGACGAGAGCAATATGGAGCCCAGCGCGTTGAGCCAACGTACTGCTCAAGCTTCACCTTCCCTGACTAATTTGTTTTTAAGGCTTTTCCCACCAACCTAGCCACTTCCTCTTCTTCTTTCGATGCCACAGCTTCACAAGAATGTCCTGGAGAGCTCGACTTGCCAAGAGGGATCGGCACTGACGCAATGTTTTCGGATAACTACAACATCCTCCAATGCACCCATGGCAGCAAAATGATCAAAGACAGATGCAGGCTTAGCAATCAATAATTGCAAAGTTGAATCATCAGTGTCAACTGCAATGGTGTCTGACCTCTTCTTCCATTCATCAAACCCCCTCTGGATTTTTTCCACAGTTTTCTGAACCTGTACAGTCTGTGCAAGAGAAATTTATCACTCGCATAAAGAATAATGAACTCAATTACTGTTCAAATACCAGTTCACTGTAATTAAAACCATCAACTCGCGAGTACACTACGAGTACTCTCGGTCCCAGTGAAACACACGCGCCCAAGCGCCTCCCGCGAGGGAAACATCTCGGGAAGGAGCGCTCGCGAGAAATCACTGAGCTTGACGTGGGATCCACAAATCCCCGCTACAATTATATGACACTTATATCACTCGCCATCTAAATACTTGACTTGCCGTATAAACAAACAGAATAGTAATTCACAAACGACTTGGCTAGCATGTAAAGAAAAGCAATAATCATTTTTTAAAACCCTTCACTGATTTGTACAAAACATAACTCACACTCTCCTAGCCCGTGAAAATACCCCGTGGTTTGAAATTTTCAAAAAACCACCTCACTGGATTTTACGCACGTCGTAGTTGAAGTAACTCACAAACCACCTAGCTGGCTGGTCCAAGTACTGCGCAATTTAACTTCATGCTCAAACCACTTTACCGGCTTGTCGGAATTCTCCGTAGCTTAAAGTTTGTTGGCTTAACAAATTCACGTGTATATATAAATACAAACGATTATATATCCCTGTACTTGAAAGTTAAATACAAATTGTTTCTTACTTATTGAAAACATCTTCATAAGGCTGAGAGGTTTACCTTATTAGCTTGTTTAAATACCCGCAGATCCCCTGTTAGTCCTTATTGAGTATGTACCGTATGGTGACCTGCTGGGCTATTTGAGGAAGAGTCGGGGACTAAACGACACGTACTTCAAGGACCCTGATATCAAGCCACAGACCAGTCTATCTGCGGATCAGTTGATGAAATTTGCCTGGCAAGTCGCTGATTATTATTATGAAGGTGAACGTGATCTTCGCAGTAGAATGAACAACCTAAGAGGTGAAAAAAGAATCTAAAAATTAAGGCTTGACCGGGAATCGAACACTGACCTTTGCAATGACTGGACGCAACGCTCTGCTATCCATTGAGCTAATCAAGCCGATTGAGCTGATTAGGTCCATGGATTGAGCGTTTTCCGGCCATCGTAAAGGTCAGGGTTCGATTCCCGGTAAATCCTTATAGTCTTAAGGTTCATTTACAACCGCTTAGGTTGTTCATTCACGTTGAATTTCATATATATCGTGATATTTCAATTCGTATTCTATAAGTGTCGAATAAGGACACAGGTCTTTTCATAAAATCACGACAAAAGATTTGACAGATATTTTTGCCTGGAAAAGGACACATCATATATTAAGCATTCAATATAGCCGGATAAAGGAGTAACAAGTCTTATCTTTTCCTTATTTTAGGTAATCCATCGTGACTTGGCGGCAAGAAATGTTCTAGTTGGTGAAGGAGAGAAATGTAAGGTGACAGATTTTGGAATGGCAAGGGATGTGCATCAGGATGACATTTACACCAAAAAAAGTCGGGTGGGTATAAAACTGGGAATTTGTAAACTTTCCGGAATCGATACTCTGATAAAAAGGCAAATGAGTTACTCTTATTTTATAAGGTTCTTCTATTTGTTAATGATCATCCCCGGCAAGCGAACGTGGTCTTTATTCCTGAGAGACGAATATACCAATTACAACAGGAAACTAATGCCCAGCAGATAAAAACCAACATATGTAAATGCAGGACATCAAATTTTAAAGCTATCTAATTATCAGAAAATAAAAAATAATGGCAGCCTGCTGTGTATTGATGGGTAAGCAATTCTTAAGTGACGAAGATTGCTCAGTAATCTCTATTAATAAATTAAAGAAGTCAATTTGTTTTGGATGTTTAACCAATGATAATGATATTTACGTTTTTTTTATAATACCATTAAGGGACAAGTACTCCTTAATTTTTGCTGGATATTTCAGCGTTAATATATAATTTGATATGTAAAATTACAAAATTGTCGTGGCAACGTTCCGCACGTCCCCAAGGTTTAAAAGGTTATGAATGAAAATGTCAGGGGCATTAAAGACGACGCTTTAGAAAAGCTAAACACACGAAAAAGCACATCAAGAAAGACTCTAACAGAAAAATTCCAAAAATTTTGAACTTCAGATTTATGCTCCAAACTTTTTTGTGCGTCGATACAATAAGCATGTAACACCTCCCCCCGCCCCCCCCCAAAAAAACGCAATAGTGGGCGTTATTTAAGACCCGTGATATTTATAGGTAATCAAATGGTATGACCTACAAATTCTCTCTGAAGAGAACACCTTATTTCGTTTAAAATCGTTTTCTTTTTTTTAACTCTCAAGGGTCGCCTGCCTGTAAAGTGGACTGCTTATGAGGCTTTGTTGTATGGAGTGTACACAACACAAAGTGACGTGTGAGTAGTGAACATTATTAGGCATTTGAAATAGCCTTGTTTATTTGTCGTTAACTACAGATGTTCACATCTCCCATTCCTTTTAATTTGCAGTTGGAGTTATGGTATTCTGCTTTACGAGTTACTTACTGTAGGTAAGCGTAGATTAAAACAGAAACAAAACACAATATTGTTTTAAAAACAGTTTAATAACCTGAGTTCTGCATCAGTCATTAATTACATAATACATTTGTATCGCTCCTTTTCTCCAATGAATGAATTTTATTCTGTAGGAGGTTCTCCATATCCAGGTATAAAACCTCGTCAAATCGCGGAAAGACTTCAAAAAGGATACAGAATGCCGAAACCAAAGCACGTGGATGAGAAACTGTCAGTAAAGGCTCAGTTTATTTTATCATATAATAACTTAGCCATTAAGGATTTTCGGTTTTGATTATCACCGTTTTAAGTATTTGCAACTGTATCTCTAGCAAAAGAGGCTACTTATTCAGGGGGGTATTGCCTCAAGCAATCACCTTCCACGTGAGCACTAACTTTTGGCGCGCTTCTGTTTAATTTCCTCCCGGGCTTTCCACCTCATATTAATTTGATCACCTTTAGAAGACAAGACAATGTTTTATTTGGAGTCTTATACAGTCCTATGTATATCGACTTTATCCAAATAATTTAAAATTATAACACAAATTGCACACTAGTTGAACTATAATCAATGTTAACCTAAACAACTAATGATCTTCTTTTCTCATAGCAGTCGAATACGTATTCTGCAATTAACTTTGGCACTGCTTTGTTCTTGCTCGGAGGGTTTATTAACAACCGAAAAACATCATCTGGTGCCATTCTGTTTACTGATATATGCTTTCCACCTCCAAATGAACCCCTTAAAGCTTTTTAGTTAAGGATATAGGCACGACATCACGAAAGTGGAAATCATCCACTTCACGTCTGTTTCCTAACTTAACATTAGAAAATCTTTGGTCTCTCTTAAAATGACCCAGGTACCAGGTCATGCTGAAATGCTGGGAAGAAGAACCAAATGATCGGCCAACATTTCAAAACCTGCGCAAGACGATGAAGGAAATGGAGAGAAGACACAAGGTGAGAGATGATAAGGCGATATGATAAAGGTGGTACTATATTTAAGGAAAAGATTCATTATTTGACTGTTTCGCCACTTATCGGACCAGTACAGTTATGTAACAAAGACAACAAGTGTCTGTTAACTTGGAGATAAGGAATGAAACACATTCGGTGGAGGACTGACAGTCTAGCCGCCAAGTGAAGGACTTTTGTGAGGGCCTGTTTACATGGAGGGGGGAACCCCAGGTAGGTGAGGTGACCCCCGGTTAGGTGGAGTAACCTGCCTGTCAATATAATTTCTCATATTAATTTGATCACCTTTACAAGACAAGACAATGTTTTATTTGGAGTCTTCTACAGTCCTATGTATATCGACTTTATCCAAGTAATTTAAAATTATAACACAAATTGCACACTAGTTGAACTATAATCAATGTTAACCTAAACAACTAATGATCTTCTTTTCTCATAGCAGTCGAATACGTATTCTGCAATTAACTTTTGCACTGGTTTGTTCTTGCTCGGAGAGTTTATTACCAACCGAAAAACATCATCTGGTGCCATTCTGTTTACTGATATTCTGTATTCTTTGTTTAAGTATTCAAATAAAGTACTTCTTTTTTCTTGATAGGCAGGGCATAGAGTTAAAAAGTGTATTTCATCTTCTACGTCTTTTTTACAGATAGGACTGATCCTCTCTTCCGGTTTCTTATAAGGTCTTATATACCGACCTGTCTCTATCGCCAATTTGTGATTACTTAGACGGAGTTTAGTTAGAGTTATCCGGTGTTGGACGTTGGTGACCTGACGGAGATAATCTTCACATTTATAATTTTCTATTGTTTTAAATTTTTGGAAGGTTCGTAGTTTGTTCTTTTGGTTGGCGTCTTTTCTTACGTCATTGTCTACGTCACTTAACCATCTTTGTAATTCGATGTCTTTCAGTCTTTGTTTGATAATGTTCAAGATTCCTATGTCATTTTCATGTGCTTTTGTCCAGAGGTATCCCAGCCCTATTTGGTCTAATACGCGTTTGATTTTTTGGTCCATAATTCCTTATTCATTCTTGACTTCATATCATTATAAACCACCTGTGATAATTTGTGTTTTGGTGTTTGGTTAGAGTTAGCCAAAACTTAAAATTCCTATATTGCGCTTCGATTTTCATTGGGAATCTTCCTGTTTCAGCCCTACATGCATTGTTGCTGCAGTATTTATTTACGCCTAGCAACCATTTCAAGAATTTAATTTGAACCAATTCAGCGTGATCTTTTTCTATTTGGTCGTTACAGTCAACACCCCAAATTTTACTTCCGTAGAGAAGTATGGGGATATCAGAGCATCGAATAGCTTAATCGTCAGCATAATATTTTCTCTAAAGTTGTCACCCACCTCTTTCCTTAGTTTATAAAGTGCCTTAAGCCCAACCTTTTTTAACTCTTCTCTATCTAAACTAAAATTTCCATACGGGTTCAGTGTCATTACCAGATATTTATAAAATTTAACATTGTTTAGTTTATTTACTCCATACTTAAACGAGTAGTTATTTAAGGACTTGCCACAATTATTAAAGATCATGGCTTTTGTTTTGTCTAGATTTACGGTTAGTTCAGTTTGCTCACAGTAGGATTCCAACTTGTTGAGGAGTGTTTGTAGGCCATTTGCTGACCGCGAAAAGATCATTAAGACATCCGCATATAATAAACAGTTTATAGGTCTTTGAGAGTCATCAAGCAAAATATCGGTTGAGCTTGATGAATTTAGAAATTCGGGTAGATCACTTAGATAGAGATTAAAAAGGGTGGGTGATAACATACAGCCTTGCTTAACTCCAGTGTAACACGGAAAAGCTTCGGTCATTTTGTTATTGATTTTGACTGTTGATTTATCTTTTGAGTACATGGACATTACTATTTCTAAACAACGCCCTTTAACTCCTTCTTTTCTGAGTTTTCCGAATAATTTTTGCCTGGGTATGCGATCAAAAGCTTTTCTAAAATCTACAAAACACGAGAAAAGCAAGTTTCTGCGTTTTTGTGGTTCAGATTTAACAAAACTATCTATGAGTGTTTTTAAGATGAAGATGCTATCTACTGTACCGTGCCTTTTTTTAAAGTCGCCTTGTTCTGCTGTTAGAATCCTTTTTTTGGTCATGTAATCATACAATCGATCATTGAGGATGGATGTGAAGAGTTTACCTAATGCAGAGAGCAACGTGATGCCTCGGTAGTTTTCAGCTTTTGATCGATCATCCTTTTTATGTATAGGGACGATGAGGCCAAAACTCCAGAGCGTAGGATATTTACTTGAACTTAAAATACGATTGAATAACTCTAGTAGATGACGTTTTATGATATCTTTCCCTTCTTTTAGCACTTCATTTAATATTTTATCACACCCTGGGGCTTTGTTTACTTTCAGTTTTTTGAATGCGAAATCAATTTCTTCTTCGGATATTGCATAGTCTAGGGGGCCTGCCTCTTCTTCAATAACTCCAGTATCTTCTAGATCTGTCTGGACGCCGTTCGTTGGAGCCGCGTTTTGTTGTTTGAACTATTCATAAAACTGTCCCGCACTTACTGTTTCGGTTCCATGTGGTTGCCGTTTTCTAATGTTAAAGATTTTACCTATCTGTTTCCAGGTATCTTGAGGATTACAGAGGTCAATATCGCCTATACTCTTACTGACAAACTCTCGTTTTTTCCGTCTGCATGTCCGTTGGGAATTATTTGGCTCCTGAGAAATTTGTTCCCCAAGGGATTTCAGGTTTTATTTTTCAGTTTCACATTCCAGATCGAACGAGTTATTTTGTGATATGGCTTTAGTTTTGTTACGTTGAACTTTCAAGCCGGCTTTTTTACATGCTTCCACCAGAGTTTCACTAAATAAATTCAGCCGCAGTGTCAGCATTATCGTTTCTTAAGGCCGCTTGTAGTTTAGACTGAACTATTTGTGATTCCAGACATTCTTTTAGCTTATTCTTCAATTTGGTATCCCATAATAGTCTATTATGTTCAGATAAGGTGCATCCGTTCGAGCAGCTAGAGGAAACTGGACTGCCGGCTAGAATAGCTTTAATAGCATAAGTCACATGACAATGATCTGACAAATGTGGCATTAGGGGGTTAACGATTAAGTATCGCACATTTTAAAGTATAGCTTTAGAGCCTATGACATAATCCACGACACTGCTGCCAGGTCGCCATGATAGGTAGGGTGACTCGCCGCATGTTACCTCGCCTATCTGAGGTCCCTCACCTCCATGTAAACAGGCCCTAAGACTACTGAGAAAAAGACAAATTAATTGCAAAGACATTTGGAATTAATTTTGGAATATATTCTACAAAAACAGCTCGTAAAAAATACCAAAGAGTTAACCTGCGTAAATAAGTGTATTCTGAAGATGATTAAAAGTGGTTCCCTCTTTCTTGTAAATAAAAACAGTATTAAATAAGGTCGAGGGAGATAACACATTCCAGGATCTGCATAATTCTTCAAATCACACAAAAGACGAATCCAATAAATTGTTTATTATTCATCCAAACAAATTTTAATTTCAAAACCTGCTCACCTTGATATAGCTTTCATGCTTCATGTTTACTTTGATGTAATATTCTCTTCTTCAAAACCTTGGTTCGTTCCTCGTTACTTTTAGATTACGAGAGGATGTTTATATTCTCGCAGACATTCTTCAAATAACACTTGCAATCTCTTGAGTGGTATTTGTGCTATTCTTGCTAAGGTTTAAGGCACTTTTTTGTCTCTTTCCACTTCACTTAGCACTCAAAATCCACTGTTTTTTTTTGCCCTGTGTTCCCTGCACGTATGTTTCCCTTTATTTTTCGATGTCGTTCTGTTATCGACAAGCGTTTTCCAAATTTGGTCAACGGTAGCTACTTTTTATGCAGAATTAGCCGGGGGATTTCAGCCAATCAGAAACAAAGGAACGTTTTGAATGAACTAAGGACTAGAACTTAATTTTGCGAAAATGGAACGCACATATTTCGCGCGACTCAGATTTCGCGGTTAGATGAAAAAGGAAATGAGGCGAATTACATTTTACGAATTGTGTTTTAATGATGAACTCGACGAATCGCACAAGTGACCTTAATTTGACATAGCAATTATTAAGCTTTAATAATGATAATAATAATAATGAACTACATGTAATTATAGTAATAATCGTCACCATCGTGCATCATGATAACGTTGCAATACATTTCTAAGTCACAGCTTAAAAACTTAAGCTAACTTCATTCTTGATTGATGTTCACAGACGTACGTCAACCTGAGACAGTATGATGGCCTTCTATATGCCAACGTCCATGCCGAGAATGGGACTGAATAGTAACTGATGGTGACTATCTGGAATAAAGGATTGCAAAGTTCGTCGGCATGATATTGGTGGAGGGTTGTGTGACTATTGGAACAAAAGAACTGAAAATAAACAATTACATCACTTAGTCAAACTGAAGCTTAAACTGCGCAGATTTCTATCTGGAGGACATTAAAATTAGAATTTTTGAACATGTAAGCTAGGTCTTTTTAGATTTACGAAACAAGGAAAAAAAGGACTACAGTGCATCGTCTATTGTAAGCCAATGCATTTGAGTATATATTACAACTTTCTGAACGCAGTAGTGATATTTGTCGTGATCTTTTACATGAGGATAAAAATCGGCATTTAATGTGCATAAACCTTGTTTTGTTTTTTTAATGTTTAAATAACGGAGTGATCTTGGATTCGAGTCCCAGGTCTGACCACTAGAAGCAGTTTTTTTCGTTGGTTGCTCGAATTTCAATTCTCAGCCATGTTGTAAATAACGAACGGGTTGCCACTTACTCGTAGTAGTAGTAGTAGTAGTAGTAGTAGTAGTAGTAGTAGTAGTAGTAGTAGTAGTAGTAGTAGTAGTAGTAGTAGTAGTAGTAGTAGTAGTAGTAGTTGTTGTTGTTTTTAAATATTGCTGTTATGCGAAGATTATGGAATGTTTCTACTTGTCTGAAATTCTACAGGTTTAGATTTTACCTACTTTTTTTTAGAGATGACCGTCTTTAAACTTCAGTAAAATTTGAAAATGAAAGTTGTTGAGATTGGTCATTAAAATAGAATGAGTTGTCCATGAGAAAGACAATTAACTGAACAGAAGAAATTTTCAAAAAAGAAAGTGGTAACTATTGCGATGGCAAAGAGATCAAAATATGCTCCATCTCTTCTCATATATCGTCGCTTTATCTTTACCTTCAGTGAAGACAACATCTTTGGATAGGTGAACTTTATTCAGTCATTTAGTATTGCTTGTAACAAAATGAACTTCAGCCTTTCAAGTAAAGGGTGCATGCAAGTTCCTAGTCATCTCGTGGCCATGGGAAGTGTATACGTTGGGTTTTTTGATACTCGAAGTTCTCACACACTTAAAAATATATTCGGAAAATTTCGAGAAAAAAAAACAGTGAACAAAGAACAAAATTAACAAAAACGAATGTTCTGATTGGAATGATTGATGGGATAAATATCAAAAAACGGAATAGCACAGGGGCGGATCCAGGATCTTTTTTAGGAGGGGGTGCACTCGTCTCTTGCTCTACTTCAACACCAATAAACCACATATTTTTTTTTTTCGCAGAATACCAGTTGTATTAGAAAAACGCAGGTCATCTCAGGGGGGGAAGGGGGTTGCGCACCCCCTGCACCCTCCCCCTGGATCCGCCCCTGTAGCAATAGCAAATATAATAAACCTTTGCATCGTTTATACCAGTTTATACAAGCTATGTTGTCAAGAAACTATTGGCGGATGTATTCAAGGATGTCAAGAACTGAACAGTTCAAGGAACAATAGAACAACATAAATGAATATTAAAACGCCGAGTATGACGTCAGTGTCAGGTGTTTTCGTTTTGGGAAAATCCCATCCCCCACGAACTTTTACACTTGCTCGAAGATTCTGAATGTTTTCTGATGTTATCTCTAATGTTATCTCTGATTGTTATGATGTTATCTCTGATTGAGAAGCTGATGTATTGTTAGTCTGAAGGGTTTGAATTATAATCTTGAAGATCATCTGAAGAAAGTCTTCGATTGTGTCCGTTTTATTCAAGATATGCAGAGTTATGAAGAGCTCGATCCGCTTGATTCGTCATATCACCCAGGCTCTGTGATAGTTCCACAGTGTGAATCCTAGAAAAATTACTGTGTTTGTATGAGTTACTTGTTGTTGTCTTTTATGCTCACACGAAAATTCGTGACAATATGCTCAACAAAGTCTCTTTAACGAAAAGCATTTTGTAAATCAGACAGTCTTATTTTCCATTGCTACCCCAGTTTAGCACCAACTTCGCCTAACTCTAGAAGTGCCAAAATCGATTCCGTCAGGGAAAAACTGTTTGTTTAACAAATTTTAATTTTCATTTATACGTGCGAACATTTTACTTTTGTTCTCGAGTTTAATTTTTGCCACTTTAAATCGTATATGTTTAGTCCGATTTTAGTTTTTTTTTATCTTGTCACTCAATACTGGTGTCATGGCGACATCGAAACATTGGGCCAAATATTCAACCGTAGTTTAGCCAGTGTTTAACAAAACCGCGTTCTAAGTCATTTTCAGTTTGCCCAACGGTTTTATCTAAACACCCACCAAAGAAACTTAAGTTAAACTTCGTCTAAATATTTTGCCTATTGTGTTTAACTCTCTTCGCTAATTTTTGTTCTTGATGTTGTAAACTTTTGGAAAATGTGAGAGATTTATTGGAAAATAAGAATTTTACTCAAAATAATATCAGAAAGCAAAATCGTGAAAAAACAATGATTTCATAAAATTTTATAGGATCAAAAAGGTTATGCCCAAAAAAAACCGCCGAGAGCTCTATCAGAGAATAAGATATGACAAAAACGAATACTATCCGGCTGTTTTTGTTTTTGTTTTTTTTTTTTTTCACAGAGATCGATCTACAATAGGTCAGCAGATTACAGGTAACCATAGACTTGTCGATATTGAAAGTTTGTACAGCCATTATGATTATTATACTTATAGACCTTGTCACGGTTTTGAAAGCCGTTTTGTCGGGTAGGCAACCGAGGGAGAAATAGCAGTGTTTCATGAGAATCTTATGTCGAATAATTTTCGTAAAACGGCTGTTCTGAAAAAAAATATGAATCGTAAACTAAGACTACACAGCAACGATTCTATTAAGAAATCTGGGGGACCCTACCTATGCTTAAATTTCTCCAGACGCTTGCCTTAGATTTTCGAAGTGTCTTCAATTTTTCCAGGAAAATTTTCCCCGGCAGGAAGAATTTTTTTTAAAAACAAATGTATAGAAAATTTTAATAGGTGGTTTTAGCGCATGTCAATTATTTCAGTTGAATCCTTAGGACTGAGTGTTTAGTTTACAATTCATATATTCATAATTATAATGTCGTGCGCAGCACGTGAACCGAGCGTGGTCTTCGCCTGCTGCAGAACTGGATGCCCCATTATTCCATCTTTCTTCCTATCAATAGGTGCTTGGTGTCCGCCAATGACGTCATGTAGCATTAAATGTTTCCAGGCAACATAGACCTTGCGACATAGACCTTGCAACATAGACTAGCGCGCACTTTCGTGCTGTATTCATGAAGGGCTGATGAGTTTAATAAAGTCTGTGAAACAATGTTTACAATCAGTGAATCCCGGGCAATTTCCCATCATTCGACGGCCGCTGAACAGCCGTTGAACAGATGTCAGAAGTCAAACGACACCTATGAGAGAGGTGTTTTAACTTATTGACACAATCAATCACGCGACGGAGGAAAGTACGACCCCCGTGGACAATCTGACACGCAAAGTTTAACGATCTCGCTAAATATTGCAGTTGACGTTTAGAGCCAGATACTTGTGCTGAGAGGGCATAGACCAGATTATTCAGTCATGATAATTTATCCACGGGTAAACGAACAGTCATAGATGTGGAATCAAGTTCAATTCCCAAAAACGTGACGCGCTGAGTAGGAGAAACGACTTTATGCCAGCCCACACATTAAATCCGAGAGAATGAAGCAAGCGGATAAGAGTGACAAGTCCCATTTGACATTCGGCTCGAGTACTTCTGATGAAGAGAAAATCATCAAGGTAGTTGATCATGGCATGAAAACCGCAGCGAGCCATCATGCGAACAATAGCGTTAGAGATAGATGGGGCGCAAAAGAGACCGAAAGAGAGTCAGTTACGTTATCCACGTAATAGTTGTAGCGGGAAGAATCCTGTGTCCCGAACATCCAACGAAAACCCTGTAATTCTCTTTTTTTTTGGGGGGTGGGGGGGGGACACCGGGACCCAACGCTAAGCTGACTCGATATCAACAATCGAGTGAAAACAGTTCGGAGAAGAAAACAACACCGCGTTGTCAACTGAGTTCATGCGAAACGAATCTCTTGTGATGCAGAAGCTTCAAAAAGGATAACTTTGAAAAAAAGTTTGTCTCCCTGGAAAAGTGTCTTAATGTCTGGTCCTCTAGGGATTTAATACCCTTTGGAAAAATAACCATTATCAAAAGTTTAGCTCTTTCAAAAATAATTTTCATTTCCTCTGTTCTCAGCGTTCTCACTAGTTTTGTCGATCAAGTGAACAAATCTGTATCCAACTTTATATGGAGCCACAAACCACCCAAAATCAAGCGCTCAACAATGATTGGAAGGATAAAAGACGGCGGACTCAGCATGCCTGATTTCGATATAATAGGGAAATCTTTGAAGGCAGGGTGGGTAAAACGTCTTTTAGACCCTCAAACGCAATCTTGGAAGACAACCCCGTTTAGGCTTTTAGACAGTGTGGTTGGCCCGTTGTTGTTTAAATGTAATTATCATTCGATGCAAATGCTTCTTCCTTTTCATTGGCCGAGAGCCCACCACGTGACCTGCAAACAACTGCCTTAAATAATGGTGTGCTCATGCGCAATGTCGTTCAACTGTTTTTGGCTGCAATACTATTCTGCTTATGCGTAAATGAAACCACGCTTGCTCCTTCTTGCGATCATGGCAGATCGCATCGCCGACTCGGCAGAGAGCGATTTGGCATGTTTACTCGATCCGAATACGAAGGATATGAAGCCCGGCATATAATGGCAGTGTCCGGTCACAGGAATGAAAGTTGTATCGGGAGTTATTCTTCCCAAACAAGCTTGAGCACGAATAGGAAAAGTTCGGAGACATTATCCGAATCACTGAACGATAACAAGACCGTAAACCATAGCGAGAATCCTGCCGCAGAGAGTGCACTGCAACCACTTCTCACAGCCTCTCAAGAAGCGCACATTAGTATCGAACAATCTAACACACAGCAGACAGTTAAGAATTGTTACAACTGCACTTTTAACTTTTACTCTTAAAAGTAAATTTTCAGCCAGCCTGTTGATGCTACTCATTATTGAATGAATACGTTTTACCTTTTTTCGGATTTCAAGTTCTTGAAGACTGTAAACTTATTCTTAAAATCTTCACGAGTTTAATTGATGGATACATTTTGTTAGGGAACGGTTAACTGTATTTACAAGTTAAAGTCGAAAGAGTAAATTATTGAAATGAGAAGGAAACCATTTGATCTCTGTCATTACTCTGGGAAGGTAGCGCGCGCTAACCGCTTTCCGAAGATATTATGTATTAAAAAACAAACTCAGTGATCGAATGATAAAACAATTATTGAACTCGGTTATGGCAAAATATCGTGATTTGTCGGTGTCTTGCAGATCAATTATTTGCCTCAGCCTTCGGCTTCGGCAAATAATTGATCTGCTCGCCACCGACAAATTACGATATTTTGCTCAACCTCGTCCAATAATTGCTAATTACTCGTTAAGAACTTTGCCCGAACTCCCTCTCCTGCCGCTTTTTTACCGAAATGTTCTCAGTGCTTGGAAGAGCATATCCAAGCACACTGCAAGGACAAAGAACGAAATCAAAAATGAGATCTTGTGGAATAATCACGAAGTCACCATCGGCGGCAAATCTGTTTTTTCATAAGCAATGGTATGATGCTGACGTAAAGAACATCCTAAACAAGGAAGGAAAGTTCTTGAAGTTGTTAATTTTTTACCCTTCCTTGAATGCAGTAACACAATACCAAAGCATTGGAGGAAAGTCTTTAGACGTGATAACAAAAATCATTTGGTAGTTTCGGATGAGTCAGTTCATCCATTTAAGAACTCACGTCCCACTTGCCTGCAATCACGCGCGTTTTATGTATCTAAATCTCTCCAAAAACCTTGATCAGAAGTTCGTCTTGTTGAGGCTGGCTTCACAGATCAGACAATTAGGGCGTTAAACGTTCTTCCATTCAAGCTCACAAAAAAGCATAAAGCTTGCTATGTTTCAGTTTAAAATAAACCATCTCATCCTGTACACTCGCGACAAACTTGTCAAGGCCAAAGCTACTGACAGTGACTCCTGTCACGTGTGTAAATTAAAGCAGACCGTAGAGCATCTATTTGTAGAATGCCAGCATGTCCACTCCTTCTGGAACCTTTTTACCTCTTGGTGGAACGATAATAACCGTCCTCAGTGTCCTTGACCAGTAACCATATGATTTACGGATATCTCCCTGAGAATCGATCCTTCCATACGTTTAATCTTTGCCTGATTGTCGCTCGTTTTTATATCTACACCGCAGCCAAAGAAAGCGAACCATATAGTTTCTTAGCCTTTTAAGCTTTTCTGAAATACAAATTATCTATAGAGCCTTCAAGTGTCCGTGAATTCCTGAGCCTTTAGCCGTAAACAAGCTTGACTAGTTTAGTTATTTCTGTTATATGGTTATTTTTTAATTTTACCTATCTATTTGATATTTTTGTAATTAATAACTGCAACATCCCGCGTAGCAGTTGTAGCTTGTCTGTTCCTCTTATTTTAGTTTTGTAAAGTCGTTCTTTGTTTGCTAATATTGTATATTGTATTGTACTTATCCATAAACTTCAATAATAAAAAAAGAAGCGAAACCAAATCATTCTTGATGTGATCGTTTAATGCTGAACCATACGGGCGACTGCAATCAGTTATAGGGCGAGGTTTGCCAGAATCCTTTTTAGGTACACGGCCAATACGGTGCATGAACACAACGGGGTTTAGAATCAACCTTGGAAATACGGCCTAATTCGATTTCCTTTGAGAATAAATGATCTATGATTCGGTTTGAAGTCGAGACACGTAGCACTTGAATAATGTTCTGATTCGTGGTCGTCGATACAAGAGGGGTTTGACTCGGCAATATGTTAAAAACCATGAAGCAAATCATCAAGAATAAAAGCTCTGTCCGGGTCAGGAGCGAGTTCCTTCTCCCAAGCAGCTGGAAACTGAGCGGGCAATCTTCAAGCAGGGAAACGGCAGATTGGGATACCTCGAGCGGGGTCTGTTTCAGTTCATCCTCGGAGACCCAGGGGCAGTCAGTCGGGCCGGGAGAAAAGGCGCCACGAAAGTTTTCAAGCACGGGCGGAAGAGCCCATGGGTACCGACTCTCAAAGGACCATTTCCAAACGGTCAAGCGAATGCTGGCTCCTGATTGGGCACAAAAAATGCTTTGTATTATTGTGACCAATCGGCAAACAGTTTCTCCTGAGTTCTTTTCGTGTTTTTGAACACGACGGCTATTATCTCGCCACAGTTGCCCCCCTGATTTTCTTGTTTGTTTAAAATGCTATTATTTTGGATACGCAATAAGAGCGAGGTCGATGCAAAAATTGTTACTGGAAGGCAAAATTGAAGTGACTAGAGGACGACGGGGAAGACCCAGATGAAAAACGTCAAAGAATGGGTAGGGGTAAATATATATAGAACAGCCGCAACAGCGGTGAAACGCATAGCGCAAAAGCAAAGAAGACGTTCGTTTTTCATTGTTTTTAGTATCTTCATTCGACACAGAAGTTTACTTTCTATATATATATATAAATGTTGGAAGTAGGAAAAAAAACTACAACGCAACGCTTTGTTTTTTTTTAACAAACGTAACGAGGTTGTATCTTCTTGCCGCCACAGAAACAAAGCGTTGCTACGTAACAACTAAACATTTAAATGTAAATTTTCCCCAACGATGTAATCTAAAAGTATATAGCCCCTGAAGAGTGAGCGATCACGAAACAGGTTTGTCGAGATGAAAGCGTAGTTTTCTTCCTATTTCCTATATACATATATATATATATACATCAATTAGTTAAGATTTCGCAATTAGCTGTGCTAAGCTTAGTAGCCTGGCAGACAGGAGGGTGCAACTTTGCAGGCATTATTTTTCCAAGATCTCACAAAATAGGCACCCAATTCATTTATTAGCCTCTATAAGGATACGAGAACTGTGAGTAGATATAATGTCAGAACCGTTTCCAAGCGTGGTGACAGAGACAGGAGAACGCTCAACTGTTTTTTTATAACATTTGCGTACAATGATTAGAATATTGACGTGTAAATGTTATAGTAGGAATACCTTTAATATAGTCATTTAGAATTGTATTACAACCCTGTATTTCAGTTATATTTATTTAACCATTCGATTTGAATTGTGCAAGCAATTATTTATAGGCGATCATTCCTGACCAAAAACTCTTGTTTGAGACGAATTTCAAATCACAAGAGATTATCGGTTAAAGTTAAAAGCATTATAAACAGATTAATGACACTTAAGTTACACTAGCCAAGTAATTATCAATATATTGGAAACATTTCCACTATCTTACGGGCATGTTTTCCACATCCTTAACATGTTTCAGATAACTTGACTACTCTTCAAAGTGTTCATTTTGCCAAGTCGTACAAATCAACAATGTGTATATGTTAACAAAGCCATTTGCTTAATTATAATATTTTGCCAAATGCGTCATTTTTCCCAAAATTGCCTTTATTAAAAGAGTCCCTTTGCCATCTCATTTGATATGATGTTAACTATTTAGCGATTGTTCAACATTTCTGCCATTTTCGCCAAATACGCCACTTTAGCGATTGCGT
Organism: Porites lobata; assembly: GCA_942486035.1. Lineage (NCBI taxonomy): Eukaryota > Metazoa > Cnidaria > Anthozoa > Scleractinia > Poritidae > Porites > Porites lobata. The sequence goes on from CALNXK010000406.1 coordinate 71,800, forward strand.
GCATTTCTGGACGTATCTCTGACGCCGAGAGCGTTAGAAAATAATGTCGTGGAGTTGCCTGCCAGAAAAAATCGAAGAGTGTGGGCCGCGTCATTCACCCTTCTCGACCAGACACTGGGTCCGGGGTCTGCTAGGGGTTTTCGTCAGACAAGTTATTACAAGTCCGGTCCCCTAATAGCCAGGGCTAAAAGCGAAGCTCCTATTAACTCGAATTTATAATTCAAATCAAAATATAAACTTGTAATTCCCTAAATCAGTTAACTTTAGAGCACATTCGTGTGACTATTGAGGGAAAGGCTAAGTGATTTTAGACAAAAATAATTTGCAAACAGTCCAAGCTAAGAGTGAATTTAATCTTACATCGAGTTGATAGCCTTATATGTACACCCAAAAAATAGCATAGCCAGGAAAACAAATTCTTGGAAAACAAATCAGGCCGAATTTTTTGCGTTCGACAAGTTTACTTTACAAAATCTTGCCAACAAGTCTGGGGACGTGTAAACCAGCCTTTTATACTTTTTTTTCATCACAACTGATGTATATATAGAGACAACAATTTTCATTCACGAAGACAAGTATTAAAATGTCTCTGAAAATCCTTGTTTATGTTTTAAGCCGGCTTCCCGGTGTCTGCTTTTTTCAAAGATGAACTCGAGGCAAGAAAATCGGTCAAAGCTTTCTTTTACAGCCAGAGTTATAACGAAATATTTTTTGGAACGTTTTCTTTCTATTTGCGGTGAGAAAATGTCTGAAGGCTTTTTAAGTTCTATAAGCTTATAATCAAACCTGATACTCGTTCAGATCATTGTCTCAAATCTTACAAACGTGCATAAAACTAAATAGCCCCGTGATTAAACTACTTTCGACTTCATCACTAAGATATAAAAAACAAACATCAAAGAAAATAATTACTCAGGCTTACCATTCGAGATGCACTTAAGACTATCAAGTAAGGCCAGAATCCCTTCAGACTTTTCAACCCTCTTACGCATCAAGCAAGATGAAAAACGAAAACGATGCCATCCGAAATCGGATTTCCGACTTTGACAAGCGTCGTATATCTCAACCAAAAACCCAATAAACAAATTAGCCATGAATAACAGAAGACTCTTGATAGCAGCTGAATTTCATTTTGTACATTCAGCGGAAAAAGACAGTTAAAAACATCACAAGTTGACAAAAAAACTCTGTCAGCTTCAGCTGTGAAAGTAACCACGTTTCAAGATGCTGCAAATTGATGCTGCATAAATTTTTCGCATGAACTCACCTGTCAAGTTTTGACCAATCAGAGCATAAAAATTGGACGTAGAGCGTGACCAACGCGTGACCTTGGTGAGAAAAGTCAAAAGCAACTGGCATGTCTTCCCTGCCTGTAAAAGCTGGCTGAATTTTAGCTTCCGAGGTTAGTTTGAAATCAAAATTATAATTGTGCGGCACATAAAACACAACATATTTCATATGAATTAAAAAAAATTAAACTTGAGCCTGCAATCATTTGAAAACTAGTAACTTGTCAGCGAATAACTTCAAAAAGATACTCGACCTCGATGGATCGACACCTGAGCCCGCAATACGGTCAGGTGATACTGGTCAGCGGATACCCTGTTTTGACAGCTGTCAATTGATCACAACATTGATGTGCAATACGTGTGCAATATCAATCTTCCTGTGCTCCCAAACTAGATAGAACGTGTGAGATTGAACATTGGTTGCCCTGTGGTGCGGACGGACGGGCAGCGGGCGGGCGGGCGGGCTTTGTACGGTCAAGTGATTACCAAATTTTCTGGGATGGGTAGATTTACTTACCCATGGTGCCCCGCAGACGCGCTTCGCGCGCCAGAGCTCCGCTAAGAAATTTGTTGTCACTATTAAACATTCCGACATAAAGACAAGCGAACGCGCTGTACATGCAAGGACATAACCTGAGATCAGGCGTTATTATTTTTTTTGCTTCTTTGGCCCGAAAGGGAAAAAAAATAACGCCTGATACATTTATTTAACAAGCCGTCATCCGTCCCCTCATTTACTTAATGTAATGTCTCCCTTGACTTGTCATGTTATTAGCCAATAAGCGTTTACCAGACGGGAATCAAGTTTTGGCGGGAATAATGTCTCTTTTGAAATCAATTTTAAGGAAAAGAAAATTTTTAAGTACGTCCATGTTCAGATGGCGCTTCCTTAAAAAAAAAATTAATTTTTTTTTTGTGATGACATAGAGCTGCCGTACCTTTATTTAACAACTACAAGTAATAAAGAATTTACTGATAAAAACTCGTTGACTTCGTTTTGTGCGGAAAGCAGTGAAAAATGATCGCAGGCAAGTAAGGACAGCAATCTTGCTTATTCTCCCGAAATTTTTGCGTTGTTTGTTATACGGTCTTCCATGTTTTCTGTCTGAATCTAGTTTCTGTCGTTTTTCATACAGACTTTTGCTTCGCTAGTTTTCTACTTTTCTCAAAAGGTTATTGTCAGTGATTTCTTTTAGCTTACAAGTCAATAAACAACACGACTTACCACGCAGCTGTCGGTAGTTACCGTTTTTCATTCCTTTGTTTATATGCTTTCATCGCCTTCTTTTATTCCAATTCAATTCAAACAGCCGTAAAATTGGTATCTTTAAATTTGACTCTTAAAAGAGCCTGCATACTGCATGTGCAGATTTGACCCCGCACGACTGAATTAAGCTTAACTTTAATAATCATCTGCCGGATGAGAAAATCTTTGCAACGAATTTTTTTTATGTTTTTCAAGTTTTCCGATTCTTTTATCTTTGTTTGACACAAAAAGATAATGATTTGTCTACCAATACATATGAGTCTTTGACTGAAGAAAGGTTCAGTTTTGATGGTGTATTGCTTAATATTTAGTTTTAGTTTTGCAAAATTCGATCGTGCAGTACAACAACACACATAAGCTTAAGCTTTAATACATAAATTGGAGGCTATAGTAAAATTTTCTGGAAATTTCAAGAGTAGAAAAAAATAAATGCAAATGCCTTAACTTTTGATTCAAAACTCTAAGATTCGTATGTGAAAATAGCTCTTTTATAAATCGTTTGTGCTGTTTTGATCTGGGTAGCACGATAGAAAAACTTTGGGAAGGATTGTTTGGTAGCTTTCTATAAAGTTTGCTCATTCTTCCATCCTTGTATGACACAAAACCAGCTCATAATTTGTCTACCAAGACAAATATATTAACAAGTTTAAAAGGGTTGGGTTTAGTTTTAGCCATCGATCGCCTGCTACATCAGGCCACATACATAGGAAAAATATAAATACATGTACGCCGGTTTGCTGGTCCGGGAGGATTCAGATGAGAGAATATCCTTCTAACGCCATTTTTCTTTCGACAAACTAACAAACTATGTAGGTCCCGGTAAACGGCTTTTGCCTCTCAAAATTCCCCCCACTATCCCATACAAAAATCGGATTTGTATGCGCGTGTCAATATGCGCAGAAGGTAATCACTGTCATTCTCCGTTCTCTCCCCTATTCTCCCACTAGTACGTTCTCTAAAACAGGACAGTGAAGCCTGCGGAGGAGGTTAGGCCATGATCTTTTCTTCCTAATTTCAACCCTTTGATTTGAAGCAACTTTGTCAAAGTCAGCGCTATAGGTTCTTCGACCATACCCCTAACCGTACGCCATCTATGGCACCCATTTTAATTACAACTACTGGTATCGCTAAGCTATTAGATAACCTAAAGCCACACAAGACAGCTTGGCCTGATGGTATTTCTCCGATGGTCCTCCAGGAGCTCTGCCTAATGATAGCACCAGCCCTTCAGAAGATCTTCAGCAAATCCCTGTCATCTCACCAAGTAACAGAAGACTGGAAAAATAATAGCCTTGGTAACACCCATCTTTAAGAAAGGCGATAACGACAGTCCTGCAAACTACATACCATTTTTGTACTTGTATCTGCAGTAAATTGCTAGAGCACATCATCACTAAGAGTATCATGTTACACCTGGTTTTCCTCTATCATTTGCAACATGGTCTTTCGCAGATTCAAGTCGTGTGAATTGCAGGTAATTGAAATTGTCGGGAGTCCCAGTCCTTTAAAACAAATCTTAAAATACGTCTATTTAAGGTGTCCAGTTTGACAGAATCTTCTGAATTACAAAAGTGCCATATCATTGAACAGTAGTGAAAATGGGGTAAGATAAACGCTTTATAAAGGCGAAGCATAATTTCGGATGAGATAAGTTTGCCAAATCTTTTGAAGACACTGAACTGATTATTTATTTTTTTGCATACAGGGGATATGTGATCCTTGAAATTAAGTTCATTGTCTAGAGATATTCCAAAAAGATCCAGGCATCTTGTGGTTAAAAAGGAGAAAGGGTAATCGGTTTTGCCAAGAACCATCCCTTGATGTTTAGCAGGGTTTGCTTTCATCCCATTGTCTTCGAACCATTTATTTGCTATTTGTACATCATGATTGATCCGCCGTTCCAAGGCCACTGGGTCTACATCAGATGAGTGCAGTTGGCTGTCATCGGCATAAGTGTTTAATTTCACAGACTTAATGTGAAAGATGAGGTCGTTGAGGAACATGTTGAAAAACATGGGCACCAGGACGCTGCCTTGAGGCACGCCCCGCTTCACACTCATCCAATCCGAATAAGTATCACCAATTTTCACTCGCTGCCTTCTATCCGTCAAGTAGTCACCGATAAGGGCGCAGCTGGATTCGTGCAAGCCATACGCTTTCAGTTTTGCTAATAGCAGAGCATGAGGTATGGTGTCGAAAGCCTTTGACAAATCCATTGATATAACCGCCACGATCTCTTTATTGTCTAGACTGCGCCTCCAGTCCTCAGTCAGCCTAAGTAAAGATGTCTCACAGCTATGGTGCCTCCTGTAGGCAGATATGTATTCAGACAATATGTTCTGGTAAAAGTCGCCCATTTGAGCTGAAAGTAGCCTCTCAAAAACGTTATTGAGCGCAGGTAATACGGTCACTGGTCGATAATTGCTTTTGTTTAGTTCATCGTCCTTTTTAAATAAAGGAGTAACTTGACCTAATTTCAAGCGCGACGGATACTGTCCTGTCCTAATCGAGTGATTCATTATTGCAGCTATAGGACCAGCAATCGCGTTGGCAGACTCTTTTAACAGTCGCGGTGGTATTCCGTCACAACCACAGGATTTACGGGAGTTGATTTTGAGTAACAAAACTTCCACTTGGGTTTTATTAGTATATTGAAAAGCAAAATTGTTTCTCGCAGCGATCTGCTCATTGTTATTAAAAATCGCCTGAATGCTAAGATGTGCATCAAACCCTTTTCCATAAATCTGTTCAGTAATCTCTGGCACGCCGTCCGCGATGTTCACGAAATAATTTTAAAAGGCTCCGCTATTTGTTTCTTGTCTGTTATTACGACATCGTGTTCTTTTAGTATTATGTCATTAGCTTGCGTACTTTTCTTTGAATGCAAAAATGGGCGGTATGTGTCCCAAAACTCCCTTGGGTTTTCCGACTCACTTTTCTTGTCAAAGAAAGTTTTAATAGCTTTACGTCTTAGAGAAGTGCAAATGCTCCTTTGTCTCTTGTACAATTCATAATTAGTATCAGTTCTTTCACGAATGAAGCACTTCCACAAACGGTTCTTCTGACGAATAGCTCTGCGCCATTGTTCATTCATAAAGGGAACTTGATTTCCCTTTATGCGGACCTGTTTCAAAGGTGCGTGCTT